>CAXHUL010000292.1:252786-286380 GCA_964019695.1 Loripinus fragilis | reverse complement strand
GCCAGACTTCCCTTTACATCATGTGACCTATGCACCAGCAAGTTGTGAAGTTGCTACACCAATACGGTTCCAAGGTCTTATTCTCCGGTATAGAGAATCTTCAAACTGCAGAGGATGGTAATTAAGAAATAGATCAGCTCTAGCAGGAATTTTTGAGTAATAATTCACTGTTTAAGGTCAGTTGTAAAGAAGATCAAATCACAAGCGAGTACAACTTACCGACAAACAGTGAATTATTACTCAACAGTTTACGCACTGGAGCTGATCTATTTCGATTCTAACACACAAAAAACGACGAAAACACATTTGAAGTCTTCAGCTTCTTCCAACTTTTCGCCATTGCACTGAAGAACTCCCATCAATACTTAGAATACGTCGCATATGTTTACATGTATTTGTAACGTCATTCAAACGTGAAAAAGCCTTACACCGTCTAACGCCATGGATGACGTCATTTTCCAGTAACATATGACGTTAGCTAACATGCAATTTCCTCGCGCTTTCAAAACTGATAATTATTGTTTGTTACATAACACTTTTTCAGCACTAGCTCTATAAGCGAGTCGTGTTAGAACTAGCATATACCCGCTTTTTTACCTTTAACCTTTACCTTAGTCAAGGTCGCACAAAATGTTGCCAGAGTTCCTTCTACATCATGTGACCTATGCACCAGCAAGTTGTGAAGTTGCTACTTCCAACGGTTTAGGTAGAGATGTATTTACAAGAAAATATATTATTTGACCTTTCACCTCAAGGTCAATGTCACATGATTTTTATCAGTATCCTCTACATCATGTGAACTATGCACCTGCAACGTTTGAAGTTGCTACATACAATGGTTTAGGAGGAGTTGCATTTACAAGGAAATATGCTATTTGACTCTTGACCTTGACGTCAAGGTCACATTAGATGTTGCTTAGTACTCTCTACATCATGTGACCTATACACCTACAAAGTTTGAAGTTGCTACATCCAATGGTTTAGGAGGAGATGCATTTACAAGAAAATTATTATTTCACCTTTAACCTTGACCATTGGTTTAAGGTCACAGGAAACGTTGCCCAGTACCCTCTACATAATGTGACCGATATACCTGCAAAGTTTGAAGATGTTACGTCCAATGGTTATGGAAATGCATTTACAAAAAAAATACATTCTTTGACCTTGGAACTTGACCTTGGGTTCAATTTCACAGAAATTGTTGCTCAGTTCCAATTATATCATGAGACCTATGTACCTACAAAGTTTGAAGTTGCTACGTCCAATGATTAAGGAGATGCATTTACAAGGAAATACATTATTTGACCCCGATGTCAAGGTCACATAGAATGATGTCCAGTACCCTCTACACCATGTGACCTATTCACCTGCAAAGTTAAGTTGTTACATCGAATAGTTAGGAGGAGATGTATTTACAAGAACATACATTATCTGACCTTCAACTTAGCTTGGTGTCACGGTCACATAATGTCCCACATGCAAGCTATAAAAGAGCACAATGAACACTAATAAGTCAAATACGCACGTATACAAGAGCACAATAAACCTAATAAGTCACATACGCTGGTATACAAGAGCACAATGAAACTCATAAGTAGCATACATACGTATACAAAAGCACAAAGAAACTCATTAGTCGCATACATACGGTTACAAGAGCACAATGAAACTAGCATGTCACATATACATGTATACAATAGCACTATAAAACTATTAAGTCACATACGCTGGTATACAAGAGCACAATGACACTCATTAGCTGCATGCATACGTATACAAGAGCACGATGAAATTAGCAAGTCACATACGCACGTATACAAGAGCAAAATGAAACAAACAAGTCACATACGCACATATACATGAGCACAATGAAACTAGCAAGTCACATACGCACATATACAAGAGCACAATAAAACTACCAAGTCACATACACACATATACAAGAGCACAATGAAAAATACAAATCACATACGCACGTATACAAGAGCACAGTGAAACTAGCAAGTCACATACGCACGTATACAAGAGCACAATGAAACTACCAAGTCAAATACACACATATACAAGAACAAAATGAAACTAGCAAGTCACATACGCACGTATACAAGAGCACAATAAAACTAGCAAGTCACATACACACATATACAAGAGCACAATGAAACTAGCAAGTCACATACACACGTATACATGAGCACAATGAAACTAGCAAGTCACATACGCACGTATACAAGAGCACGATGAAACTAGCAAGTCACATACGCATGGATACAAGAGCACAATATAACTAACAAGTCACATATACACGTATACAAGAGTGCAATAAAACAAACAAAGTAAGTAAGGGTGCAAAGATCAGGAATCGATACAATCAAGTACCACACCTGACCCAGGATACCAATGGGAAAGTGACAAACTCACAGTTAGACACCACAAACGAGAACCAAGAGGTCAGCTCTTTCCCAGCAGGTGACCACAAAGCACATATAAACAGACGGGCACAAAGACATAGCAAACACAAGACAGAACAAAAACATAAAAGATCCACAAAAGAAGTACCGCTTTGGAACGGTCAGTTAAATATTTTACTGGAGGGCTTAAACCGGTTTAACTGCGCCAACCTCACCCTTAATTCAGATGTGGATCAAGACACATAGATATTTGGTTTGCGTGAAAGTGACATACGCCGGTATACAAGCGCACAATGAAGCAAACAAGTCACATACACACGTATACAAGAACAAATGAAACTAACAAGTCATAACGCACGTATACAAGGGCACAATAAACCTAATAAGTCACATGCCCAGTATACAAGAGCACAATGAAACAAACAAGTCACAGACGCACGTATACAAGAGCACAATGAAACTAACAAGTCACACACGCACGTATACAAGGGCACAATAAACCTAATAAGCCACATACCCAGTATACAAACGCGCAATGAAACTAACAAGTGACAGACGCACGTATACAAGAGCACAATAAAACTAACAAGTCACAGACGCACGTATACAAGAGCAAAATGAAACTAGCAAGTCACACACGCACGTAAACAAGAGCACAATAAACCTAATAAGTCACATCACACATATACAAGAGCATGATAAACCAATAAGTCACATACACATGTATACAAGAGCACATTAATGTATCAATTTGTATACGCACGTATACAGGCGCACATGAAACTAACAAATCACAAACGCACGATTACAAGAGCACAAAGAACCTAACAAGTCACATACGCACGTAAACGAGAAAGAACTACAATTCACAAGTCACATACACACGTACATGAATAATATAACACATTGTCACTAAAAAGTCACATACGCAGGTATACAAGAGCACATTACAACTAGCAAGTCATATATGCACGTATAAAAAAGCACAAAAAGTCACATACCCACGTATGCAAGAGACAATATAACTAACAAGTCACATACGCTCGTATGCAAGAGATAATATAACTAACAAGTCACATACACACGTATACAAGAGCACAATATGACTTACAAGTCATATGCGCACATTTACAAGTGCACAATATAACTAAAAAGTCACATACAGTCTTACACAAGAGCTCAGTAAAGTCACTTACGCACGTATACAAGAGCGTAATATAACAAACAAGTCATATACGCACGGAAACAACAGTACAATATAACTAACAAGTCAGATTCACACGTATATGGCTTGCAGAGTAAAGTCAAATACGCATGTATACAAGAGCGCAATATATAAATCATAAGTCACATACGCATGTTTACAAGAGCACAATATAATTATCAAGTCACGTACGCACACATATAAAAGCACAATATAACTAACATGTCACATACACACGCATATAAGAGCACAATATAACTAACAAGTCACATACGCACGTATACAAGAGGACAATGAAACTAACAAGTCACATACGCACGCATATAAGAGCACAATATAAGTAACAAATCACATACACTCGTTTACAAGAGCACAATTTAACTTACAAGTCGGTATACAAAAGCACAATGAAGCAGACAAGTCACATACGTATGTATACAAGAGCACAATAAAACTAACAAGTCACAAACACACGTATAAAAGAGCACAATGAAACTAGCAAGTCACATACGTATACAAGAGCACAATGAAACTAACAAGTCACAGACGCACGTATACAAGAGCACAATGAAACTAGCAAGTCACATACGCACATATACAAGAGCACAATAAACCTAAAAAGTCACATACGCATATATATAAGAGCACAATTAACCTAATAAGTCACATACAAATGTATACAAGAGCACAATAAAACTATAAAGTCACATACGCACGTATACAGGCTCGAATGAAACTATCAAATCACAAACGCACGTTTACAAGAGCACAATGAAACTAACAAGTCACATACGCAGGTATACAAGAGCACAATAACCCTAATTAGTCACAAACGCACATATACAAGAGCACAAAAAACCTTATAAATCACACTCACATGTATACAAGAGCACAATAAAACTATTGAGTCACATACGCGCGTATACAGCCTCACATGAAACTAACAAATCACAAACGCACGTTAACAAAAGCACAGTAAAGTCACATACGCACGTATAGAAGAGCACAATAACCCTTATTAGTCACAAACGCACATATACAAGAGCACAATAAACCTTATAAATCACACTCACATGTATACAAGAGCACAATAAAACTATTGAGTCACATACACGCGTATACAGGCTCACATGAAACTTACAAATCACAAACGCACGTTTACAAGAGCACAATGAAACTAACAAGTCACATACGCACGTATACAAGAGCACAATAACCCTAATTAGTCACAAACGCACATATACAATAAACCTATAAATCACACTCACAAGTATACAAGAGCACAATAAAACTATTGAGTCACATATGCGCGTATACAGGCTCACATGAAACTAACAAATCACAAACGCACGTTTACAAAAGCACAGTAAAGTCACATAAGCACGTATACAAGAGCACAATATAACTCACAAGTCACATACGCACGTATACAAGAGCACAAAATAACTAACAAGTCACAATCGCACGCATATAAGAGCACAATATAACTAGCAATTCACATACGTCAGATACAAGAGCACAATGAAACTAACAAGTCACATAGGCACATATAATAGAGCACAATGAAACTAACAAGACACACACTCACGTATACAAGAGTAAAATAAACCTAATAAGTCACATATGCCGGTATACAAGAGCACAATGAAACTAACAAGTCACAGACGCACGTATACAAGAGCACAATCAAACTAACAAGTTACATTCGCACGTGTACAAGAGCACACTTAACCTAATAAGTCACATACGCACATATACAAGAGCACAACAAACCTAATAAGTCAAATACACATGTATACAAGAGCACAATAAAACTTTCAAGTCTCATACGCACGTACATATTGTATACAGGCTCACATGAAACTAACAAATCACAAACACACGTTTACAACAACACAATGAAACAAACAAGTCTCATACGCACATAGACAAGAGCACAATAAAACTGACAAGTCACATACGCACGTTTACAAGAATTAACTACAATTCAAACAAACAAGTCACATATGCCGGTATACCAGAACACAATGAAACAAACTAGTCACATACGCAAGTATACAATAGCACAATAAAACTAACAAGTCACATACACACGTATACAAGAGCGCAATGAAACTAACAAGTGACAGACGCACGTATACAAGAGCACAATGAAACTAACAAGTCACATACGCACGTATATAAGGGCACAAAATACCTAATAAGCCACATACCCAGTATACAAGAGCACAATAAAACAAACAAGTCAAATACACACATATACAAGAGCGCAATGAAACTAACAAGTGACAGACGCACGTATACAAGAGCACAATAAAACTAACAAGTCACAGACGCACGTATACAAGAGCAAAATGAAACTAGCAAGTCACACACGCACGTAAACAAGAGCACAATAAACCTAATAAGTCACATCACACATATACAAGAGCACAATAAACCTAATAAGTCACATACACATGTATACAAGAGCACATTAAAGTATCAATTTGTATACGCACGTATACAGGCTCACATGAAACTAACAAATCACAAACGCACGATTACAAAAGCACAAAGAACCTAACAAGTCACATACGCACGTTAACGAGAAAGAACTACAATTCACAGGTCACAAACGTATGCTTACAAAAGCATATTACAACTAACAATTTACATACGCATGTACACAGGAACATATTACAACTAACAAGTTACATACGCACGTTTACAATAACACATTACAACTAACAAGTCACATACACACGTCCATAAATAATATAACACATTGTCACTAAAAAGTCACATACGCAGGTATACAAGAGCACTTACAACTAGCAAGTCATATACGCACGTATAAAAAAGCACAAAAAGTCACATACGCACGTATGCAAGCTACAATATAACTAACAAGTCACATACGGACGTATGCAAGAGATAATATAACTAACAAGTCACATACGCACGTATACAAGAGCACAATAGGACTAACAAGTCATATACGCACATTTACAAGTGCACAATATAATAAAAAGTCACATACAGTCTTATACAAGAGCTCAGTCAAGTCACTAACGCACGTATACAAGAGCGTAATATAACAAACAAGTCATATACGCACGTTAACAAGAGCACAATATAACTAACAAGTCGGATGCACACGTATATGGCTTGCAGAGTAAAGTCAAATACGCACGTATACAAGAGCGCAATATATAAATCATAAGTCACATACGCACGAATACAAGAGCACAATATAATTATCAAGTCACGTACGCACAAATATAAAAGCACAATATAACTAACATGTCACATACACACGCATATAAGAGCACAATATAACTAACAAGTCACATACGCACGTATACAAGAGGACAATGAAACTAACACGTCACATACGCACGCATATAAGAGCACAATATAAGTAACAAATCACATACACTCGTTTACAAGAGCACAATTTAACTTACAAGTCGGTATACAAAAGCACAATGAAGCAGACAAGTCACATACGTATATATACAAGAGCACAATAAAACTAACAAGTCACATACACACGTATAAAAGAGCACAATGAAACTAGCAAGTCACATACACACGTATACAAGAGCACAATAAACCTAAAAAGTCACATACGCATATATAAAGAGCATAATTAACCTAATAAGTCACATACAAATGTATACAAGAGCACAATAAAACTATAAAGTATACAGGCTCACATGAAACTATCAAATCACAAACGCACGTTTACAAGAGCACAATGAAACTAACAAGTCATATACGCACGTATACAAGAGCACAATAACCCTAATTAGTCACAAACGCACATATACAAAAGCACAATAAACCTTATAAATCACAGCCTCACATGAAACTAACAAATCACAAACGCACGTTAACAAAAGCACAGTAAAGTCACATACGCACGTATAGAAGAGCACAATAACCCTTATTAGTCACAAACGCACATATACAAGAGCACAATAAACCTTATAAATCACACTCACATGTATACAAGAGCACAATAAAACTTTTGAGTCACATACGCGCGTATACAGGCTCACATGAAACTAACAAATCACAAATGGACGTTTACAAGAGCACAATGAAACTAACAAGTCACATACGCACAAGTCACATGTATACAAGAGCACAATAAAACTATTGAGTCACATACGCCCGTATACAGGCTCACATGAAACTAACAAATCACAAACACACATTTACAAAAGCACAGTTAAGTCACATACGCACGTATACAAGAGCACAATATAACTCACAAGTCACATACGCACGTATACAAGAGCACAAAATAACTAACAAGTCACATTCGCACGCATATAAGAGCACAATATAACTAGCAGTTCACATACGTACGTATACAAGAGCACAATGAAACTAACAAGTCACAAATTTCACATACACAAGAGCACAAAATAACTAACAAGTGACATTCGCACGTATACAAGAGCACAATGAAACTAACAAGTCTTATACGCGCGTATACAAGAGCACAATATAACTTATAAGTCACATAACCACGTAGACAAGAGCACACTTTAACTAAAAAGTCACACACACACGTAAACAAGAGCACAATAAAACCATCAAGTCACATACTCGCGTACACAATGGCATAATATAACTAACAAGTAACACACGCACGTATACAAGAGCACAATATAACCAACAAGTCTAATACACACGTATACAAGAGCACAATAAAACTATCAAGGCACATACGCACGTATACAAGAGCAAAATATAACTAACAAGTCACATATGCACGTATACAAGAGCACAATAAAACTATCAAGTCTCATACGTATACAAAAGCACAATATAACCAGACTGCAGTGGATGGTAAACCACCGCATATACCCGCTTTTTTATCTTTAACCTTTACCTTAGATCAAGGTCACACAACATGTTGCCAGAGTTACCTCTACATCATGTGACCTATGCGCCAGCAAGTTGTGAAGTTGCTACTTCCAACGGTTTATGTAGAGATGCATTTACAAGAAAATAGAGTATTTGACCTATGACCTCGAGGTCAATGTCAAATGAAATGTTTATCAGACTCTCTACATCATGTGAACTATGCACCTACAACGTTTGAAGTTGGTTTAGGAGGAGTTGCATTTACATGGAGTTATGCTATTTGACTCTTGACCTTGACGTCAAGATTACATTAAATGTTGCTCAGTCCTCTTTACATCATCTCTACATCAGGGGCCTGATGCTTTGGCTGTTTGTCGGGCCCACCGGGGTTTACCTGTTGGATTTCTTTTGCTCCGGTATTCAGTTTAATTTACTGTTGAGTCCTTATCCTTGCTTTATCTCCTTGTTATATCTTGATTTATATGTTTTAGGAGATGATGCATTGATAAGTTAGGGGTCTTTCATGCAAACCAAATATCTATGTGTCTTGATCCACATCTGAATTAAGGGTGAGGTTGGCGCCGTTAAACCGGTTTAAGCCCTCCAGTAAAATATTTTACTGACCGTTCCAAGGCGGTACTTCTTTTGTGGATCTTTTATGTTTTTGTTCTGTCTTGTGTTTGCTATGTTTTGTGCGCGTCTGTTTATATGTGCTTTTTGGTCACCTGCTGGGAAAGGGCTGACCTCTTGGCTCTCGTTTGTGGTGTCTTCTGTGAGTTTGTCACTTTCCCATTGGTATCCTGGGTCAGGTGTGGTACTTGATTGTATCGTTTCCTGATCTTTGCACCATTACTTACTTTTATGCAACTGCAAAGTTTAAAGGTGCTACATCTAATGGTTTAGGAGGAAATACATTTACAAGAAATTTATTATTTGACCTTTAATCTTGACCTTAGTTTAACGTCATAGGAAATGTTGCCCAGTATCCTCTTCATAATGTGACCTATATACCTGCAAAGTTTGAAGATGTTACGTCTAATGGTTAAGGAGATGCATTTATAAGAAAATACAGTCTTCGACCTTTGACCTTGGCCTCGGGGTCAATTTCACACAAAATGTTGCTCAATACCATTTATAAAATGTGACCTATGTACCTGCAAAGTTTGAAGTTGCTACCTCTAATGATTTAGGTGATGCATTTACAAGGAAATACATTATTTGACCCAGAGGTCTAGGTCACATAGAATGATGTCCAGTACCATCTACATCATGTGACCTATTCACCTGCAAAGTTAAGTTGTTAGATCGAATAGTTAGGAGATGCATTTACAAGAAAATAAATTATCTGACCTTTAACTTGAGCTTGGTGCAAAGGTCACACAAAATGTTGCTCAGTACTCTCTACATCATGTGACCTATAACCCGGCAATGGTGAAGTTGCTACATCTAACAGATAAAGAGGAGATGCATTTTTAAGAAACATGATGCACGAACGTACGCACGCACGCACGAACAGATGAACGATAAAGCGACTTTGGTACGTAATTCATATATCCTTTTTCTAGAGAAAAAAACGGGAATAATAAACAAGTCTCAAACGCACGTATACAAGAGCACAATAAGACTAACAATGCAAATGCGCAAGTATACAAGAGCACAATGAGACTTACAAGTCACATGCGCATGTAAACAAGTGCACAATAAAACAAACAAGTCGCATATGAGAAGTATACAAGAGCACAAAGAAACGAATAGGTCACATTGCATCCATACATGAGCACAATGAAACTAACAAGTCACATACGCACGTATACAAGAGCACAATGAAATAAAACAGTCACATAAGCACGTATACTAAAGCACAATAAAACTATCAAGTCACAAATACACGAAGACAAGAGCACAATAAAACTAACATGTCCTATATGCGAAGTATACAAGAGCACAATGAAAACTAAGACGTCACATATACAAGAGAACAATAAACCTAATAACTCACATACACCAGTATACAAGAGCATAATGAAACTTACAAGTCGTATACTCACGTATACAAGAGCACAATTAACTAACAAGTCACATACGCACGAATACAAGAGCACATTAAAACTATCAAGTTACATAGTCACTCATAGAACAGCACAATGAAACTAACAAGTCACATACGCACTTATACAATAGCACATTGAAAATAAAAAGTCACATACACACGTATACGAGAGCACAAAAAACTAACAAGTCACAGACGCACGTATACAAGAGCACAATAAAACTAATGTCACATTCGCCAGTAAGCAAGAGCACAATGAAACTGATAAGTCACAAACGCATGTAAACAAGAGCACAATAAACCTACTAAGTCACATACCTGGGTATACAAGAGCACAATGAAACAAACAAGTCACAGACGCAGATAAACAAGAACACAATGAAACTAAAATGTCACATACGAACGTATACAAGAGCACAATTAAACTAACAAGTCACATAGGCACATATAATAGAGCACAATGAAGCTAACAAGACACACACGCACGTAAACAAGAGCACAATAAACCCAATAAGTCACATATGCCGGTATACAAGAGCACAATGAAACTATTAAGTCACATACACACTTATACAAGAGCACAATGAAACTAACAAGTCACATACGCCCGTATAAAAGAGCACAATAAAACTACAAAGTCACATACACACATATACAAGGGCACAATAAAACTACCAAGTTACATACACGTATACAAATAGCACAATGAAACTAACAAGTCACACACGCACGTATACAAGAGCACAATGAAACTACCAAGTCACATACACACATATACAAGAGCACAATAAAACTACCAAGTCACATACACACATATACAAGAGCACAATAAAACTACCAAGTCACAAACGCATGTAAACAAGAGCACAATAAACCTACTAAGTCACATACCTGGGTATACAAGAGCACAATGAAACAAACAAGTCACAGACGCAGATAAACAAGAACACAATGAAACTAAAATGTCACATACGAACGTATACAAGAGCACAATTAAACTAACAAGTCACATAGGCACATATAATAGAGCACAATGAAACTAACAAGACACACACGCACGTATACAAGAGCACAATAAACCTAATAAGTCACATATGCCGGTATACAAGAGCACAATGAAACTATTAAGTCACATACACACTTATACAAGAGCACAATGAAACTAACAAGTCACATACGCCCGTATAAAAGAGCACAATAAAACTACAAAGTCACATACACACATATACAAGGGCACAATAAAACTACCAAGTTACATACACACGTATACAAATAGCACAATGAAACTAACAAGTCACACACGCACGTATACAAGAGCACAATGAAACTACCAAGTCACATACACACATATACAAGAGCACAATAAAACTACCAAGTCACATACACACATATACAAGAGCACAATAAAACTACCAAGTCACATCCACACGTATACAAGAGCACAATGAAACTACCAAGTCACATACACACATATACAAGAGCACAATAAAACTACCAAGTCACATACACACATATACAAGAGCACAATAAAACTACCAAGTCACATACGCACGTATACAAGAGCACAATGAAACTAACAAGTCACATACGCACGCATATAAGGGAACAATATAACTAACAAGTCACATACGCACGTATACAAGAGCACAATGAAACCAACAAGTCACATACGCACGCATAAGAGAGAACAATATCACTAACAAATCACATACGCACGTATACAAGAGCACAATGAAACTACAAAGTCACATACACACATGTACAAGAGCACAATAAAACTAACAAGTCACATACGCACGCATATGAGAGAACAATATCACTAACAAGTCACATACGCACGTATACAAGAGCACAATAAAACTACAAAGTCACATACACACATATACAAGAGCACAATAAAACTACCAAGTCACATACACACGTATACAAATAGCACAATGAAACTAACAAGTCACACACGCACGTATACAAGAGCACAATGAAACTACCAAGTCTCAAACACACATATACAAGAGCACAATTAGACTACCAAGTCACATACACACATATACAAGAGCACAATAAAACTACCAAGTCACATACACACGTTTACAAATAAAACAATGAAACTAACAAGTCACACACGCACGTATACAGGAGCACAATGAAACTAACAAGTCAAACACGCACGTATACAAAAGCACAATAAACCTAGTAAGTTACATACACAGGTATATAAAGGCACAATAAAACTAACAAGTCACATACGCACGTATACAAGTCCACATTGACACTAATAGATTACATACGAACGTTTACAAGAGCAAAATAAACCTAATAAGTCACATATGCCGGTATACAAGGCAAACAAGTCGCAACTGTACGTATACAAGAGCACAATAAAACTAACAAGGCATAAACACACATATACAAGAGCATAATGAAACTAACAAGTCACAGACGCGCGTATACAAGAGCGCAATGAAACTAACAAGTCACACACGCACGTATACAATAGAGCAATACACGTTATAAGTAAAAATTGCACATATACAAGGGCACAATAAACCTAATAAGTCACATAAACTGGTAAATAACTGCACAATGAAGTAAACAAGACGCAGACGCACGTATACAAGAGAAACTAAAGCTAACAAGTCATATTCACACGTATACTAGAGCACAATAAAACTAACAGGTCACACGTGCACGTATACAAGAGCACAAAAAAACTAACAAGTCACACGCGCACGTATACAAGAGCACAATTAAACTAACAAGTCGCATACACATGTACACAAGAGCATAATAAAACTAACAAGTCGCATACACGAAGAATACAAGAGCACTTTAAAACTAATATGTCGCATACGCACGTATGCAAGAGCACAATAAAACAAATACGTCACATACGCACGTATACAAGAGCACAAAAAATTAAAAAATTAAAAAATTATAAGTCACATACGCACATATACAAGCAAAATTAAACTAAAAAATCACTTACGCACACATATAGTAGTATAATAAAACTAAAAAGTCACATACACATGTATACAAGAGTATAATTAAACGAACAAGTCAGAAACGCACGTATATAGGCTCACATAAAACTAACAAATCACAAACGCACGTATACAAGAGCACAATATAACTAACAAGTCACTTACAGGTACGCACGTATATAAGAGCACAATATAACTACCAAGTCATATACGCACGTATACAAGAGCAAGATATAACTAACAAGTCACATACAGGTACGCACGTATATAAGAGCACAATATAACTACCAAGTCATATACGCACGTATACAAGAGCAAGATATAACTAACAAGTCACATACACACGTATACAATAGCACAGTAAAGTCACATACGCATGTATACAAGAGCATTATATAACTAACAAGTCACATACGCACGTTTACAAGAACACAATATAACGAACAAGTCACATAATCACGCATACGAGAGCACAATATAACTAACAAGTCACATACGCACTTATACAAGAGCACAATATATCTAACGAGTCACAAACGATTGTGTATAAAAGCACAATATAGCCAACAAGTCACATACGCACGTATACAAGAGCACAATATAACTAACAAGTCACATACGCACGTATACAAGAGCACAATATAACGAACGAGTCACAAACGATTGTGTATAAAAGCACAATATAGCCAACAAGTCACATACACACGTATACAAGAGCACAATATAACTAACAAGTCACATATGCACGTATACAAGAGCACAATATAAGTAACAAGTCACATACGCACTTATACAAATGCACAATATAACTAACGAGTCACAAACGATTGTGTATAAAAGCACATAACAACTAACAAGTCACATACGTATACGCATGTATACAAGAGCGCAATATATAAATCACAAGTCACATAGGCATGTATACTAGAGCACAATATAATTATCAAGTCACGTTCGCACACATATAAAAGCACAATATAACTAACAAGTCACATACACACGCATATAAGAGAACAATAAAACTAACAAGTCACAAACGCAAGTATACAAGAGGACAATGAAACTAACAAGTCACATATGCACGTTTACATGAGCACAATATAACTAACAAGTCAAATACACACGCATATAAAAGCACAATATAACCCACAAGTCACATACGCACGTATACTAGAGCACAATATAATTAACAAGTCACATACACACGTATACAAGAGCACAATATAACTAACAAGTCACAGTCACTCGTATTAAAGAGCACATTATAAATAACAAGTCACATACACACGTATACAGGAGCACAATATAACTAACAAGTCACATACGCATGTATACAAGAGCACAATAGAATTAACAAGTCACATACACGAAGTATACAAGAACACAATAGAACTACAAGGTCGCATACACGAAGTATACAAGAGCACAATAAACTTAACAAGTCATATCCACATGTATAAAAGAGCACAATATATCTAACAATTTACACACGCAGGTATACAAAGAAACACTATAACCAACAAGTCTCATACATACATATTCAAGAGCACAAAAAACTATCGAGTCACATACGCACGTTTACAAGAGCACAATATAACTAACATGTCACACAAGCACGTATACAAGAGGACAATATAACTAACAAGTCACATACGTACGTATACAAGAGTACAATAAAACTATCATGTCATATACGTAAACAAGAGCACAATAAAACTAGACTGCAGTGGATGGTAAACCATGGCATACATGTCGCTTTTTTACCTTTAGATTTTACCTTAGAGTCAATGTCACACAAAACTAATAAGTCGCATACACACGTACAAAAGAGAACACTAAATCTAATAAGTCACTTACGCACGCAAATTAAAGCATAATAAAACAAACAAGTCACAAACGCACGTATATATGCTCACATGAAACTAACAAGTCACAAACGCACGTATACAAGTACACAATAAAACGTGCAAGTCACATACGCACATTTACTAGAAAAAAATACAATTAACAAGTCACATACGCACGTTAACAAGAACAAATTACAATTAACAAGTCACATAAACACGTATATGCATACAAGAACACATTCAAACTAAAATGTCACATACGCATGTATACAAGAAAACTTTACAAATAACAAGTCACATAGGCAGGTATACAAGAGCACAAAAAAACTAACAGGTCAAATACGCACGTATACAAGAGCACAATATAACTAACAAGTCACATACGCACGTATATAAGAGCACAATATAACTACAAAGGCATACAAACACGTATACAAGAGCACAATATAACTAAACAAGTCACATACACACGTAAACAAGAGCACAGTAAAGCCACATACGCATGTATACTAGAGCACAATATAATTAACAAGTCATAAACGCACCCATACAAGAGCACAATATAACTAAGAAGTCACAAACGCACGTATTTATGTGCACATTATCACTAACAAGTCACATGCGCACGTATACAAGAGCACAATATAACTAACGAGTCACAAACGAACGTGTACAAGAGCACAATGTAACTAACGAGTCACAAACGAACGTGTACAAGAGCACAATATAACCAATAAGTCACATACGCACGTATATAAGAGCACAATATAACTAACAAGTCACATATGCACGTATACAAGAACACAATATAACTAACAAGTCACATATGCACGTATACAAGAGCACAATATAACTTACAAGTCACATATGCACGTATACAAGAGCACAATATAACTAAAAAGTCGCATACGCACGTATATAAGAGCACAATATAACCAATAAGTCACATACGCACGTATATTATATAAGATCACAATAAAACCAATAAGTCACATACGCACGTATATAAGAGCACAATATAACTAACAAGTCACATATGCACGTAAACAAGAGCACAATATAACTAACAAGTCACATACGCACGTATACAAGAGCACAATATAACTACCAAGTCATATACGCACGTATAAAAGAGCACAATATAAGTAACAAGTCGAATACATGTGTAAACAATAGCACAGTAAAGTCGTATACGCATGTATACTAGAGTAAAATATAACTTACAAGTCACATACGCACGTATACAAGAGCACAATATAACCAATAAGTCAAATACACACGTATATAAGAGCACAATATAACTAACAAGTCATATATGCACGTATACAAGAGCACAAAATAACTAACAAGTCACATACGCACGTATACAAGAGCACAATATAACTACCAAGTCATGCACGCACGTATACAAGAGCACAATATAACTAACAAGTCAAATACACACGTAAACAATAGCACAGTAAAGTCACGTACGCGTGTATACTAGAGCAAAATATAACTAACAAGTCAAATACACATGCATACAAGAGTACAATATAACTATCAAGTCACATACACGTATTTACGAGCACATTATATCTAACAAGTCACATGTGCACGTTTACAAGAGCTCATTATAACTAACGAGCCACAAACGAACGTGTACAAGAGCACAATGTAACCAACAAGTTACATACGCACGTATACAAGAGCACAATATAACTAACAAGTCACATACATACGTATTCAAGAGCACAATA
This sequence comes from Loripinus fragilis, assembly GCA_964019695.1. Lineage (NCBI taxonomy): Eukaryota > Metazoa > Mollusca > Bivalvia > Lucinida > Lucinidae > Loripinus > Loripinus fragilis. The sequence continues at coordinate 269,285 of CAXHUL010000292.1, read as the reverse complement.
TAACTAGCAAGTCACATACATACCTATACAAGAGCACAGTGAAATCACATACGCACGTATACAAGAGCGCAATATATAACTCACAAGTCATATACGCACGTCTACAAGAACGAACTACAATTAACAAGTCACAAACGCATGTTTAAAAATGCACATTAAAACTAACAAGTTACACACATGTATACAGTAACACATTACAACTAACAGGTCATATACACAAGTAAACAAGTACACATTACAATTAACAAGTCACACACACACACGTACACGTATACAAGGACACATTACAACTATCAAGTCACATACACATGTTTACAAGAACATATTACATGTAACAAGTCACATACACACGTACATGTATACAAGAACTTATCATAAATAAAAAGTCACATACCCAACGAAACAAGAACAAATTACAACTAACAAGTCACATACACATGTTTACAAGAACACACTACAATTAACAAATCACATACGCATGTACAGTGTATATACTAGCACAATGTAACTAACAAGTCACATACGCATGTATACAAGAACACATTACATCTGTTAAGTCAAAGCGTTTATATATAAGAAACACCTGCAACTAACAAGTCTCGTACGCATGTTTAAAACAGCACATTACAACTTACAGGTCAGATAAGCATGTATACAGGAACACAATAAAACTAACAAATCACATACGCAAGTATACAAGGCACAATTAATTTAACAAGTTAAATACGCAAGTATACAAGGGATCATTAAAACTAACACGTCACATTCGTATGAATACAAGAGCACAATAAAACTATCAGGTCACATACTCATGTATACAAGTGCACAATAAAACAAACAAATCACATATTCACGTTTACAAGAACGAACTCGAATTAACAAGTCAAATGAGCATGTTTACTGAAGCACATTACAATTAGCAAGTCAAATACGCATGTTTACAAACGCACATAACAGCTAACAAGTCACATACGCATGTATACAGGAACACATTACAACAAACAAATCATATACCAGTCACTTACGCACGTTTACAAGAGCACAATGAAACTAACAAGTCACATACGCAAGTATACACGAGCATAATAAAACTAACAAGTCACATACGCACGTATAGAAAAACACAATAAAACTAACAAGTCACATACGCACGTTTACAAGAACGAACTACAAATAACAAGTAACATACGCGTGTTTAAAAAAGCACATTACAATTAGTGTAGGCCGCTGTGTAATTCCGTGTGCATTTTTTTTGGTAAAAGTGTCAAACATACATTTTCTTGTACAAAAATGTATCCTGTATAAGAAAAAAGATGTTTACTTTTTTTCTTTGGCGTTTTAACGTCACAGTGACGTCACAAAGTGACGTACCCATTTTAGCTTTTTTAAGGCTTGAAAGTGGAGTGTTATGAATTCCAGCAGGCATAAATATGAACTGTTCGATCAGTTGTGGTAATTTTACTGGCGACATCTTGAATTCGGAGCATAGACCCTGATTCTGTATTTTAAAGAGGTTACATTGACTTCAAAATGATGTCTGTGCATGGAAAAGTGACGTCAGTACCCAAATTAAAATTCTGCGATAGTGAAAGCTCAAATAGCTAGACCCTCCTCTCCACACAGCAGGGAAAATATTGTTCACTATAATTTTCTGAAACAATATTATATAAGATGCAAAATGGCATACGTTAGCTCTCTGATCTTTTTTTTGGCAGGCATGTTAACTACGTTACCCTATTATAGTTTCAAATCCTATTTTTCAAATACCAAGTTATACCTAACTATTATTTTTCAACAATCTGTTTGCCTTAAAACATTTTTAAATGAAGGGAACAGCTGGTATGCATTTATACAATACACCACTTTGATGTTACAGTTATATATGTTACTTTAAATGTATAACTATGTAATACATTACTGTCACTAGACTTTGGACGACCAAAATACCTTCTAGGGGAAGTTTGTACACGATAACTTTCTAAAACCACATTCTACAGGCCACAAATTAATGTATGTTAACTCTTTAGCGGCTGGGGCGATACCACGCAATAGCAAAGTTCTCTACGTTACTGTAAAATAATTGGAAATCTTATCTAATTACTCCTTATTCTTACATGACAATATAACCTTTTAACTGTAATCAGATGACTAGCAATATGGTGTTATCAAAGTAGAAGGATCTGTTATTACTGTGACTTTTACGTTACTTTTTTTAAATTCATTTTTAAATTACAAAGTAACACTATTAAAGTTTACACTGCTAGTAGGACATGCATTGCCATTAAACTGCCATTAATTGTCATTAAAGGAAAATACCAACAACGCATGGATGAATAAAAGAATAAAATTTGACTTTTATTCACATACAACGATTTTTTAATGTCTGTGCGATTTATTAAATATGTAAACAGCATTTTATTTTCTCAAATTTTTATCAAATGATATATTTTATCTCACTGACATTGATATATTTGCCTCTTTTATACGTGAAATGATATATAAAAGACACAATTAAAGTCATTAAACCTATCAGAAGAAATGATTGATGCTTCAGGAAAATGATTGCTGTTGTTTCGCTACATAAATATGTTAACTACTTTTGTAGTTTATAAACATTGTTATGTTATATTGTATCGTATTTTAGAGACCACAATAATATTAAGCATGGAATAGCTTAGAAGGATTTATCACATTTAGTTAAAGTCAGCTATTAATTACAACTACTATGCTGATACCGTTAAGGAATAAAAACGTTTTCAGAATTTGTGATTGTAGGTCAATTTAAGCATATATCAAAATCAGGAATTGAGAATTTTAAGCGGTCCTTTATTCGTGTCTTTTTTGAAAAAAAATAAACTGATGATTAAAAAACTTAACGATTTTTGCCCTAAGGTATGATCCCTATGGTTAAAACTGCTTTATATCAGAGTGATATCTAGTTTGGCGACAAAAGAATACCATTTAAGATTGTAAATTGCATAACAAGAGAATTTTAAGGACAATATTGCACTTATCATCTGTTCTGTCTGGTTCGAAATCATTGTGAAGCATTCAAACAGAACAATATTCGTTCTAATGGTTCATTTTAGTCATACATTTGAAAGATATATGTTTATCACTTAGAAAAGCCCCAGGTATTGTTAGTATTAATGTATGTCGTAGCCATTGCTAAAATAACTGCATCACAACAAATTATTGCTTTTAATTAACTATTTTTTATCATTATTCTATCAGTTAGACCCATTAGTCTAATAGTGGAATTTTGTTGCATATCAATCGTGAACATTATCGTTGATACAAAATTGCAGCCTAATAATAATCTTTGCATAGTTCAAATCAAACAAAATAGATGTACTAGTAACGAAAGAACAGATCAAAGATATAAGCCCATTTGATTTTGGTACTTGTCCCAGCGTTGAGCAATGAATGCTCAGGTGAGCCTGTGCATATGTGTAGGTAGACTTGCCAGAGCCTTCACTGCTCGTATACAGAAAGTGGTATGGTGGTTGATGACCAAATTTCAGAACGCTAGCCCCTCTGCATCATCAAGAATGCTAGTCCAAATAAAAATGTAGTTAATTAGGAACTACAGTAAAAGTGTCTAAAAATATTTTTCATCTAAAAGCAACGTGATTTATACTTGCGCTACTGTCAAAGATATATGTGGAATATAGCATTCAACATTTCGTGAACTATACCATACACATAATTACACAATTGACAATAAGACACTGCTAAATCAGCCTCTTAGATTTATAATGATATCCTGTACATTTAAATGAAATGAGTTCTTTTAGAAGTAACTGAATAAAAGTATGCATGGCAAATTAGGTATTCATAAGTTCATGCACATTTTTAAACTTTGCATGTGCGACTATCATTGGTGACAATGTTGATACTAAGAAGATTGTCATCTTAATGCTGAACAGTTAGCATTGTGTATGATCCTTTTGAATCTATGTCCTTGCAAGTTAACAACTCATTCTAATCTTAAGTAAACATATACACATTGTTATTAATGATTACATTTATCATGTTTGCGAGGTTCCTGTACTGTTTTGCCAACGTTCTGTTTAGTGGAAATTATCATCAGGTATATAAACATTCATTGCTTAAACTAAATCAGATCTAATCTCGTGACTACATTTTTTAATATTTCACATTTCTATCCAGCAATCTAAAAACATTGTAAAATCTACTTTACAATAACTTGAATGTAACCTGTTAACATTTGGCCGGACACAATTTTAGCTGAAAAGTCTTTATTGAATTGGTATCGTAGTAACAGCTGGCATATTTCCTTGTATATGACCATATCTAATGTGGCCTTTCAGTAAAGCTCACCAATATAACCAACTTTCTCTATTTCCAGGGAAATGCATGTTCTTTAGATATATTTATGGTTGAGCAAAGTGATCCAAGGTTCTAACTCAAATTGATGGACAGTTTTGTTGATTGCACAACGAAAGCTATACTGTATATAAACTAAAATTGATTTCAAAGCTTCTGTAATGCGTTGCAATATGCATACACAATTATATTTCAGGATACAAATTGATTTTTAGACAGTCACTTTAAACAATAACTTATTACAGACACTTTAAATAACTGAAAAGAAGTAGCTCAATTAAACTTAGAATTCTTCAGAAAAATATCACAAAACTCTAAACTTAACATAATATATTAGCTTTTCTGGCTCAATTATATATTGTCTTTGTTAACATTTTGGATAAACATATGGCAATATAATATATTTTGTACAGTTATATTATGTTATTTTAACAATTTGACAGAAAATTGAAATACATCCTTCTAAGTGCTTTTATTTGAGGGCTATTATTTCCTTTGTTTATGAATTTTAAAACCTATAATCTTGGGCAAATAATTTCTTTGTAGATGTAAAAAGTTGATATATATACCATTTTGCAAATGTAAAAGTGCATGGATAATAAGTAAGAACTTAAATGCAAACTGATAAATCCTTTTTCTTCAGACAGACTGGTATCTTGATATTTATCTAACAAGCACAATCAGTTTTTGAGATGAAATAAAGTATCCTATGACGTATAATATACGAATAAAGCAATGAATATGCAGTCTTGAAAGTTGTAATATACGTTACATAATGCCATACAAACAAAAACAAAACTAATATTTTACACTGGAAACGAAGTTAAGCATGGCTTTTCACTCTTGCTTATCAGCAGAATGTTCGTATTTGGTGTTTAAAGATTTTTCAATTGAATCTAATGCTGAATTAAAGAAATAACTTTTTGTTCAAGGTCATCATATTTAACAGTTTATAACTCTTTAAGTATTTGTGATACAAACAAACCGTTTGCAGCTATATAATGGTCCATCTATACTTGTCTTTAGGAATATGTATTTAAAACCAGAAAGTTAACTGGAAAGCTTATCAAAGAAAATTATTTAACAGAATTACAGTGATTTTAAATGGAGTAGCTTAAAATGTAACATAAATAACATTAAAATGGGCCCATATAACTTTTATAAACATGACTATATGTAAGGAATAAAAATGTTATTGTATTATACGTGAATGTTTGTCCAATTTAAATAATTCAAGTATTACTATAACAACCTTGATTATACTTATTATGTTTAAAATTTTAGGATAACGTAGATAACACGCTGTAGCAGTTGAATGCCTCAGCCATCAGAGAGCTAACTTGTTTCAAAAAGCTAAGCCAGGAACAAACAGTTATGCTAAGATCTGATTTTAGTCGCAAGGCACACACGATTTTCCAGAATTATTTTTTGTTGTACGCAATGTGGTTTTCCATCACATTGACGTCAAATCGACGTCAATTTCATGTAAAATTGAAGTCCATATTGAAACAAATTTTCATTTTAGTATTTCTATAGACGTTTTTAACCATTTCAATGCAACAAACATAAAAAAGAAGATTATTTTAGGTGTGTAAATAACCCCACCACATATAAGATCTTTGATGCAAGTGAAAAGACGGTGCCCCATTTTGTGACGTCACTGTGACGTTAATACTGCAAGAAAAAATTGTAAACATCTTTTTCCTTACACTTCATATATTTCTCTAGTTGAAATTCGATAAGAATCACTTTTACCAAAATATGCACACGGGAGCCCAAATTTCGACACAGGGGCATACACTAAATTAACAAGTCACATACGCATGTTTACAAACGCACATAACAACTTACAAGTCACATACGCAGGTATACAGGAACACATTACAACTAGCAAATCATATACCAGTTACATACGCACGTTTACAAGAGCACAATGAAACTAACAAGTCACATACGCACGTATACAAGAGCACAATAAAACTAACAAGTCACATACGCACGTATACAAGAACGAACTACAATATACAAGACACGTACGCATGCTTACAAAAGCACATTACAATTAACAAGTCACAAACGCATGTTTACAAAAGCACATAACAACTAACAAGTCACATACGCATGTTTACAAAAGCACACTACAACTAACAAGTCAAATACAGGAACACACTACAACTAACAAATCATATACACACATTTACAACATAAAAGTCATATACAGTCATAAAAGTCACATACATATGTATACAAGAACACACTACATCTGTTACGTCAAGCGCGTTTGTATATTAGAAAATACTACAACTAGCACGTCACGTACGCAGGTTTACAACAGCACACTACAACTTATAGGTCACACAGACATGCATACAAGAACATAATAAAAACTAACAAGTCGCATACGTATGAATACAGGCACACATAAAAAACTAACAAGTCACATACACATGTATACAGAAACACATAGAAACTAACAAGTCACTTACGCATGTATACAAGAACACTAATAAAACTGACAAGTCACATACGCATGTATACAAGCGCGCAATAAAACTGACAAGTCACATACGCATGTATAGAAGAGCAAAATAAAACTAACAAGTCCCATACGCATGTTTACAATAGCACAATAAATTTGAAAAGTCACATACGCATGTATACAGGCACACATAAAAAACTAACAAGTCGCATACGCATGTATACAGGGAAAAATTGAAAAGTCACATATGCATGTATACAGGAATATTTAAAACCTTACAAGTCACATACGCATATATACAGGCACCGACAAAACTAACAAGTCACTTACGCATGTGTACAGGAACACATAAAAACTAACAAGTCACATACTCATATTTATAAGAACACATTTAAGTAACAAGTCACATACGTATTAGACTTCGAGCTAAAAAAGGTCCTGCTCCCCCCCCCCTAGGGAATTTTGCAGACATATCCTATCTTGAAGAAAATTTCAAGCCGCATCTTTTAAGAGATGTTTGCACACTGTGCTCCGGGGCGTTAGTCTCTGACAGCCTGTTACATATGTTACTGTAACAAACTAAGGAAAAAAATCAAAATGAAAGTTTGAGCTACAGATAGAAGACATTAAACCATCTAATTATTCAAATTTCATATGTAGTTTGCAAGCTGGATGCCTAAGCTACATAAAAGCAGCATTTTAAACAAAATTACAGCCTTCAATGGTGTTATATGCGTTACATAGATTAAATTTCCCTTTGAAAGTTGAAATCGTGACTAACATCATTCATTTTACAGACAATTTGCGCATTTTTACAAGTGTTTTTAATCTTAGTTTACTATAATACTCATTTGACTAATAGAAAAAACAAAGTTTGCTTTTCTATCTCAAATACATTGTTTTATTTGAGCTATTAAACAACCCTACCCCCAATTTTAAGTATCCAATTTTGGTATCTATAATGGAAGAAAAATATATGAAAATATTTGACGCTCGTGGATATCTTACATTGTTGGCACTGTCTTGCTAATGCAATAAAGAATCATACAATTGCAAGTTTGAAATCAGGGTCAGAGCACTTATTAAAGTATGTAACGTATGTTACATGGCATAATGAATGAGCTAGGAAATTTTCTTGGAAGTAAGAGATGATATTTCAGAAAAATACCGTTTTTCACATGTTTTCCTATTGATCTCTAGCCTCTGGTGCCTTAGTCTTAGTAATTACAGTCATTGCTGATAAAAAGTCCATGGAATTGTGTTACCTATGTTATATATAACCTTTTGAATCACATATTTCCTTATGCCTATAATATTAAAATATATAGACATATAGATAGAAAATAATAGTTCTCATTTAAATGACAAAATTTAATAAATATTCCTATTAAATAAAATTATTCAAAAACAATCTTTATTCAAGTCACCCTCACAATGTCTATCATTGTGTCTGCTTCTATGGCAAAATAATCACCCATTTCATCACAACCAGTAGAATCATGGCATTGTATTAGGACTGCAAACTGAGTACAATCCTGTTCCTCTCCACCCCTTTGGGAATTGTGCAGACATATCCTACCATAAAGAACAATTCAAGCTGCATCGAATAAGAGATGTTTGCACTCTATTAACTAGGGGTTTAGCCTGTAATGGTATGATACGAATGTTACCATATCAATTTAAGAATAAATGAATTGAAAGTCTGAGAAACAGAAAGAAGACATAAAACTATCTATTTATTTGAATTATTCATGTAGTTTGCATGCTGAATACCTTTGATACATAAGAAAAGATTTTTTAACAAATATACAGCTTCCTATGGTGTTATATGTGTTACATTAATTAAGATTACTTTTTGAAATTGGTAATTGTGACAAACATCACTTATAAGCATTTCCTGTGATCCTCCTCTTTTGCCATCAAAAGACTTAATTTTCTTGTATGTGTGGCCAGTGCCAGCGTCAAACAACTTGACTCAGCCAAACTCGAATCCTTAGCATTCTTCAAAAGCAGAAACAGCATGCCAGTGTCATGGGATCAAACACCTGATTAAATATGGGTTTAATGCCATTTCACATATATGCATACAATGGAGTATGACTCTGGTATATATCTCTTCCTGTGAAGTGGCAAGAACAATCTAACTGCAGCTGCATCTGCATCCGTGCTAGTCAAATGATAACTTTGCTCTGATTTTGCAAAATCTATGTCTCTACCATGTACCTCTAAGAATACTTAAAGATTTCTGACATTGGTCAAACAGAAATTTGATAGGCTGCTTTTTTGCATCATTTGCCATAGAACCTATCCAGTCTTTTGGTGCTTAAGTCCTCAGGTCTTAGATCAATAGTATTTAGCTGCGCCCAAAGAACTTTATAAGTTTTCTTTAGTTACAATGTTGACTCTTGATGGTTTTGGCAGACCGTCTGAAACAATTTCTGTTACACCTTGAAAGTTATCTGGTATAAGAGAAAGAATATGAAGTTGGACATTGCCATCAATTATGTTTGCAGTAGGTTGTTTTTTGATGTTAGTACATTGAAGCATGTCTTAAAATAATGTAAATCCATTGATTTCTCAGTTTTTGCAGCCATATCATTAGCTGTTGCATTCAAAAGAAGGAAAGCGGACTATAGGTAGAATGGGATAACCAGTAGTTCTATATTATGCTCTATGGAAGATTTATGCAGAGTAAACAAGTTGATAAGGTGCCTCATTTCATGATCCATTGAAAACACTGAAATTGAAAACACTTGCCTCTGACTGTGTAATCAAAAAGGATGTCACGACAATGCCCTCTCTCATTTATTATGATGAGTTATATATGCTACATCCTTTAATAAGCGCTCTTATCTTAGAAACTTAGTGAATCATTGAATTGAAAGGGTTAATTTGCGCTCTGTTCATCCTGCATTTCATTGCTTTACCTGCTGTGATACATCTAGTTCGTTTATCTGAAGGGAAAGAGTTACCTCGGTTTCAGCACTCAGAAGCACTAAGACTTCAAATAAGTTTTTGAATGCTTGGGGAAAGATAATAAGTGCAGAGACATCATTAGATGAAAATATGTGGGGTGCATGTATGGAAAGGCTACATTTATAAAAAAAAGTTAACCAGCTAAGATATGATTCTTTATCACAGAAATATCAAGGTACATCAGTCCAGGTACTCATTGCTCTTAATGGCATAGTTTTTCTCCTTGTAAAGCTTTAGTCTTTCTCCTACTTGCAGAGTATCACTTCGAACACATACTCAAAGAGCCAACTATTAGGAATTCATATCAGTTTCCGAATGTTCCAAGCCATAAATTGCAAAATTGGAAAGTTGATAATGGCTCATCAATTTTGAGTGGACTGGTGGTAAAATTGAATAACAGTAAATGATTGAAATATTGTGTGATGATTCTACTAGTTGCAAGGAGGCGTGCGATAATAATGATTACCACAGAAGCAGACAACGACAAACGTTTAACGTGAGTGTTAAATCGATGAGAAATAGTTTGGACCATTTCATTTATTGTATTTTCTTGTAAAAATGTAAAACTATCTTTTCTATATGTGGCTCTATATTTAGCATTATATGAACAGTATTAGGAAATGTGTCCAAAAGGTCACTGATAACATCTGTAAAAACAGTCCATGGGCTTGATAATCAGAAATGAATATAATTTCTAGTGTTTTGGCACCAAAGACTTATAAGTACACATTAAGTGTCCTGATCTTAAACTTAATGACATCTTGCAGATATATGAGCAAGACAGACTAAGAAAATGAAAAATATCCACATGCTGCAATCGCTTTCATGTGTTTTACTTAAACGGTAATAACAAAATTCGCTTCTCTGTAAAACTGGGAGTAGGGCTGTGTATTAGCTCCTATAACACAATATATTTAAGATAGAAAAGCAAACTTGCATTTTCCTATTCATCAATTGAGTATATGTTTGTAAAATCTAATAAAACAGTTTGAAACCAAGTCATAGAAGTTGTTTAACTAAATGACGATAGCCACAATTATAGCTTTTAAATTATAATTAGGTTCATGTAACGCATATAACACCACAGTTAGCCGTATTAATGTTAAACAGCTTCCATATGTAGTAAAGACATCCAGTATAAAGACTATAAGAATGTCAATTTATTAGATAATTTTAATGTCTTCTTTTAGTAGCTCAAACATTCAAATTTCTTATTCTCAAATTGATATAGTAACATATGTAACAAGCTGTTACAGGCTAACACCCTGACTTACAGAGTGCAAACATTTCTTATTAAATGCACCTTGAATGGTTACATAAGATGTAATTTGACTGCAGAATTCCAAAGGGGATTAGGATGGAGTAGGCCCTTACTCAGCTTGATGTCAAAATACTGTTTGATGATTTTACTTATCACACTAACATATGTAACGCTCTCTGATCTTGAACTTGATGACAACTAGCAGATCTATAAATCTTTATCATAGGAGCCAGTTTAAAATCCCTAAACAATGTAAGATATCCAACAGCTGCAAATTTTTTCACAATTTTAGCTCAAACTTTCAAACTACATTTCCTTTATTTGATATAGTAATGCATGTAACACGCTGTTTCAGACTAACGCCCCAACATAGAGAGTGCAAACATCTCTTATTCGATGCAGCTTGAGCTGTACTATAAGAAGGAATATGTCTGCAAAATTCCCTCAAGGAGATTAAAGCAATTTTAGGCATATCTTACGTAAAGACAATGAGCTTGCCCAATTATTACATCAGGTAACATATGTTACAGCCTCTGATATTAAAAATTTTGCAACAAACTTGCAGATTTATGAGTCTTTTCACATAAGCAAATAAATCTCAAACAATGAAACACATTCATCAACCGCAAATATTTTTTAACTATTTTTACTTTAGTTTTAATACCAAACATTCCACCATAAAACTGGGTAGGGGTAGGGTTGTTTAATTGCTTATTCCAGAAAAAATATTCAAGCTAGGGAAACAAACTTTAATTTTTCTGTTAGCCAATTGCATAAGCTAGTCAGACATGGTTAAAAACATTTTGCAAAATACACAGAGAGATTGTGAATGTAAATGATGTTAGCCACACTTGCAAATTTTAATGGGTTATCTAATTTATGTAACGCATATGACACCTTAGGAAGCTGCAATTTTGTTCAAATGGCTGTCATATGTAGTTAAGATATCCAGTATGCAGACTATATAAATGATTTTTAAAAATAGATACTTTAATGTCTTTAATTTGTAGCCCAAACTTTCAATTTACTTTTTCTTAGTTTGATTAAGTAACGTATGTTACAGGCTATTACAGACTAACGCCCCGGAGCACAGAGTGCAAACATCTCTTAAAAGACTCGGCTTTCAATTCTCTACAAGATAGGATATGTCTGCAAAATTCCCTAGGGGGGGGGAGCAAACCCATTCTCAGCCATCCGTCTATATGTATACAAGAGCACAATAAAACTTACGAGTCACATACGCATGTATACAAGAGCTCAACAAAACTGACAAGTCTCATACGCATGTACATGTATACAAGAGCACAATAAAACTTACAAGTCACATACGCATGTATACAGGCAAACAAAAAAAACTTACAAGTCACATACGCATGTATACAGACACACATAAAGACTTACAGGTTCGCATACGCATTTATACAAGAGCACAAATAAAACTAACAAGTCGCATACGCATTTATACAAGAGCACAAATAAAACTAACAAGTCGCATACGCATTTATACAAGAGCACAAATAAAACTAACAAGTCGCATACGCATTTATACAAGAGCACAAATAAAACTAACAAGTCGCATACGCATTTATACAAGAGCACAAATAAAACTAACAAGTCGCATACGCATTTATACAAGAGTGCAATCATCTAACAAGTCACATACTTGCGTAAACAAGAACACTTACAAACCAAAAAGTCACACACGCAGGTTACACAACTTACATGTCACATACGCATGTATATTAAAACACCTAAAAAAACTAACAGGACACACTCGCATGTATACAAGAAACGCTCTAGCTTACAGGTCACATATGCATGTTTATAAGACTATAGTTGAGTTGTTTGGAGTGCAGTGGCTTAGAGTTTGAGTCCTAGACTTGCATTGTCGCTGACAGGTAGCGCTCTAGCACGCACAGACCTGTCGCCTTTTGCTCGGAGCACACTGGGATTGAACCGCCATTCCTCCGACGTTCCCCCGCCATTTTAGCTCACCTGAGCCGAAGGCTCCTGGTGAGCTTAAAGGATGGGACTCGAGACGGCGTCCGTCCATGTGTCCGTCAGTGCATCCGTCAGTGCAGAGGACAACCATAAAAACTTGAATGGGTTTGAAAATCGGCAGGATCTGACCATGGATTAATGAGTTAGCTGCCCTTGAGCGTCTGAAAAATCCCCGTAGACTTATAATAGGAGAATTTTTGTGACCACTCTAGTGCTTTCAATTTTGAATGGATCTTCTTCATTCCTGCAGATAAGAAGGACAGCTATAAAAGCTTGGAAAGATTCCATCACCTATTATGTAGTTAGCTGCCCTTGAGCATCTTAAAAATTGATGGATAATGTTGTGACCACTCTAGCACCTTCATTTTTGATTGGAACCTCTTCATTCTTTCAGGTAACAAGGGCAACCATAAAAGCTGGGATGAGTTTGAAATTTAAGTAGAACCAACCTCAGACTGTGGAGTTAACTGACTTGAGCGTCATAAAAAAATCTGCATATACTTACATTGGAGATATTTTGTGACCACTCTAGCACCTTCATTTTTGAATGGATCTTCCTCATTCTTGTAGGTAACAAGGACACCCATAAAACTTGAGCTCGATTGAGTTTGATTATCCACCACAACCGACCACCAACTACAGTTAGCTGTACTTGAGCGTCTAAAATATAGCTGTATAATGTTGTGACCACTCTAGCGCCTTCATTTTTCATTTGACTTTTCCATCCTTGTAGGTTATCAGGACATACATTAAAGTGTGGATTGGTCAAATCATATCACGGACAACGGAGTTAGCTGTCCTTGAACATTTGAAAAATATACTTTCACTAATTTTATTGAGATCTTTTTAATACTTGCAGGTAACCAGAACTGGCATAATATCTTATGTTTTCGAATTAATTCCTGGTCACTGTTTCAAGTTCAGAGTTACCTGCTTTTGAGATCCATAAATTATATGGTATTTCCTAACATTATGCTGGCTCCCAGGTGAGTGATCTTTGCCCATTGTGCTACTTGTTATTAAAATATAATATGCGATCACTGCTTGCATGACTTAGGGCTTTACATCCGGAAAATGTTGACTAATACTGAAATGGTAAACTTTCAAAAATTTGACTTTTTGCTAGTTTTCTTTATGTCACTACAGGAACGGTTGGCTGGATCCCATAATTCAAACGCGAGAGTCCTAGATTAGATATCGTCAGGTCAGGCGAGAAAGGTAGACTTGTAATCGAACGGTCGCTGGTTCGAGACTCATCGGAATCTCTGTATCGTCAGGTCAGGCGAGAAAGGTAGACTTGTAATCGAACGGTCGCTGGTTCGAGACTCATCGGAATCTCTGTTTTTTCCATAACACAGTACGGGGCATGTTTTTTTTATAGAAAACTCCTTCTGTACTATCAAATAAAGTTTTGTAAGGTTATTTCCCTTACCTTAAAAACAGTTGATGTGATCTTTGGAGTTTGAAACCAGTTTAAACTCAAACACATCTACTCAGCTACATAGATCAAAAAGTCTGAAGCAATTTAGATAAAGCAGGTGTAACTATTAACACTTTGCATGCTGGGTAGTTTTTCACGCTTCTGTTGTCGTCTGCTGACTTTTTTTCAAGATTTACTTTTTCAAAAAAAAAATTTCAGGAATACTATATCAGAGTGTCAAGCGGTTTGGATCCAGATCAGGACCGACGTCGGGTCTGATCTGGTGACTCTGACGGTATATCTATGATGATTTTTACAGAGACCGGCAGACGAAAAGATCAGAATGCTAAGCCCCAGTTACAAATTTACGATTCTGGCTACGATTCACATGATTCGTCCCGATGTGACCTATACTGTAAAATCGGGTCATAAAACAGAAAATTCAGAAATAACTATGGTGTCTCACGATGTTCCTACGGTGTCCCTACGAATCCACTGCGATTCATGACGGTACGGGTGCTACAACGGTAGCGCCACGACATGACAGTAAGACAGTCGTATTGTATTCGTGGTGAATCGGGGTGAATCGTGGTATCAATTTAAACCCCGATTCACCCCGAACGACCACGAACACACCTATGGTACATGTACCACTAGGAATGGTCCAGATTCCGCTACATTAAAGCTACGGATTTATGCCACGCCCACAATCCAACACGGTTCACCCCGACAATTTTAAACGGTGGCTTTGTCGTGGAGGTTCCCGAATCACTACGATTCTTCATGAATCACTACGGTACTACTACGATTCACGCCGATCTCTACGGTGCTACTACCAATCATGCCGATGCATCACGATTTGATAAAGCGGGGTGAATCGTAGCTCTTCCGTGGCCAAAATCGTGAATATGTAACTAGGGCTATATTAGTTTGACTTTTTTACGAATAAACCGTGATAGTAATGTGCGATACGTAGCCTACCATTCCCATGTGTACTTGTACGTAAACATACTTAACCATGTTCTACTAGCATGTTTATATTAAATGTGTTGAGACATGAAAACGATCTAAATATTTCTTGTTTGCATAAATACTTAAATAATCTATTTTCGTAATAATCAAAATGTTCTATGCTTTAGACAATGGAAAGCAATGTTATATAATAATAAGACACTAATGTTATATAGTGCTTTCTGTAACTTTTACGGTTCAATGCACTAGTTAAAATACGTCAATTTAGAACAAACATGGTTGAAAAAATTATTAAAATGTATTTCCTTGTAAATAGAGAGAATAGAACATAGGTCCAGCTTTAAAAAAAAAACATTTGGGCGTAAAATTGTGAATATTTTTTATCATTCGTTTGAACATTTGTTTTGGGTACTAAAAAGAACCGTCTCATTGAGACGGTTCTTTTGAGTGCCCAAAACATATGTTTTGCTTGAGATTTTTTTTAATAAAAATGCTCTCTTATCTAAAGATCTGTTGGATTTACTGAAATCTCCGATTTGGTCAGCGACCTATTAACACACTAAAACATAATAGGATTATATATTATAACTCGTTCCATAATGGGTGATTTTGATTTCCGCTTTAAATACCTTTTTATTTAAGAAAATCTTTCATGTCAGAGTGGCGAGCCCTTTGGGTCCAGATCAGGTCTGGCCCTTTCCTGTTTGCAATGTTTATCAGCAGAAGACACCAGCAGAGAAAGAGTTCAAATGTGCTTACGTCAATACTGGTACAGTAAAACCTGTGTAAAACGGCCACTCTCAAAAGGAAAGAAAATTGTTTTTAAGACCAATTATCGCTTATGGCAGGTCAAAAATATTGCAGAATGCTCCAAGTGGAGCATTCTGCAATAGTTTCGACCTTCTGTCATTAAGCTCTTTGTTTTATCTATTTGTGAGTTGCCGTTTTACACAGGTTTTACTGTATTACATAATATCAAAATTGCATAATATATATTAATTGTATTTTAATGGATTATCATGGAAGCAAATATATGTACA
>CAXHUL010000292.1:210380-252763 GCA_964019695.1 Loripinus fragilis | reverse complement strand
ACGTCCGTGAAGTTAGCCGGACAGCCGGATCCGGCTGGAACAGAATTTCATGCCAGCAGGAACGGCCGGAACAGCTTCACACTGTGTAGGCCGTTATATGAACATGTTTGTTTGTTTTGATTATTTACGCCCGAGTCTACAATTTTACAGTCATATCGGGACGGGTTGAACCAGTACTTAACAGTTGATAAAGTGTCTTGCTCAAGAACATACGGCAGTCGGTCGATGGACACTTTATCTAGTGCTTAGTACTGGTAACATCCAGGAAGACACTCAATTATCCCGAAATGACTGAAGAATAATTGACTGGGGTGTTAATCCTCAACAATAAACAAATGAGCAAACCACAGCGTAGTGGATAAACTGCTCGCCTTTTAAACCAGGGATCGCTGGTTCGATGCCCTGCTTCCCCAGTCTGTCTGATGAGACTTTAAGCCACATATATATATATGACCTCAGATGTTGGTGGGACACAGGCCTCCAGATAAGAGTGTCTATTTGATTTTTTTTCAGTCAAAACATAAACAAACGACTCAATAAGACGGTCCTTTTCAGCAAATAATTATGTTTAAACTGATAGAATATGTGCCGCGACGTGAGAAAACCTGTCATCGTTGATGATTCAAAGCAGCTTGCTCACTAGAAAATTAAAATTTCGCTCCCTAAGACAGGTTTTCAATGTGCACATCATTAAACATTCATAAGATCTGGCTCCCCACCCCCCCCCCCCTTCGCACCCCACCCCCGAAGGCAGAGTTTCAATAAGTATTCATAAGAACTGCCCCACCCCCTTTCGCACTCCACCCCGAAGGCAGGGTTTCAATAAATATTCATAAGAACTGGCTCCGCCCTTTTCGTGAAGAGAATTTACTTTGCATTGAGCCAAGTGACGTCATTTGGGGCGTGCATCAACACGGCTAAGGTGACAAGTATTAGCTTTTCAAAAAAAGCTGGCGTCGCTGCTTGCATTTTGTCCATGTACATGTGTTAGTTCTGATTATTAACGTCCGAGCTGTGGCTCCAAAAATTATTTAGATAGTGGGTGACCAAACCCTGACATTATTAAATAATTTTCATGCTCAACTCAACCCAGCAAGAAATTTCAACTGATCATAGAAAAATATAGTTTTTAGCGCTAATGCTATATTTATCATGCTAATAAATGTTAAAATACCAAGAATTGTTGTCATTTTTAACATTTATGAGCATGATTCATTTTGTACTCAGTTGAGATGAGCATGAAAACAAGATTTATAACCTCGGGGCTTAGAGGTAAAGGTAGGTCCTCCCCCTCCTACATAACCATATAAGCGGCTAAAGCTTCAATCGGTCGGTTGGTGCCTGATGCTTATCTGTAGCTAGACCCACCGTGGCTCAACTTGAGGTTTTCTTTAGCTCTGACTATCTGTGAGTCATGAGCCCTTTTCTTTGTTTCATCATGGTGTGTTAATTTGATTAGAGTGTTTCTCCATGATGATACATTGCATTAGTTAGATGGCCTCCAGGCGAGCTGAACATTTCTTGTACTTCAAAAACAGCAGAATCTAGGGCGAAGATTTGGTACCAGTAAAATGCATTTAAGCCCCCCGGTGGCTTAGGCTGCTGTCCGTTCTAAGGCGGTGGTTCTGTTGTTGTTGACTTTTTGTTTATTGTTACTCACATTGTGAGAGTCTGTAATTCTTCTATGTTTTGTTGTACGTTACTTTATGTCCGTTCTAGTATTGCAATCATCTTGATGGGGAAGAGAAAGCTGGTTGCTTTGCTTAATTTGTCTTCCTGGTGTTCCGTGATGGTTTAGTGGCTCTTCCTCGCGGTGCCACGGGGTTGTCTGCGATTTGTGATTGAGGTATTTCCTGATCATGCTCACTTACTATTTTTTATAGTGGGAAAACTCTGCTTATGGGGAAATGGGGTATTGAACATCGGCAAAAAACGTCCCTTTCCAAGCCTAGGGACCCATGTACTTGGCTGTACTGGTTAACACTTGTTTGATGGGAAATGGGCGAAAAGGTCCCTTTCAGGCTGTCTTTGCAGTAAAGTTACATGCCAGCTTCTGCTGTGTTCCTGTGGCCCAATGAAGATTAAGAGAGTGGGATACCTAGTGGGTAAAGTAGTCCCTTCCATTAGCGGTTGTAGTGGCAAACTCTGGTTATGGGAGAGTGGGGTAATGAATATTGGCAAAAAACGACCCTTTCCATACAAAATGAGCATTTTTGAGGTGGAGCAGGTTTTCCTGCAGGGTTCCTGGGACCCCAAAAGAAATTTAAAGAGTGTCAAACAATGTGGTGTATGAAGGACTGGGGTCCACCTAGGGGCTAACATACTTTGTTATACTGAGAAAACTCTGTTGGATGGAAAATTGGCGAAAACCGCCCTTTCTTACTCTATTTTAGCTGGGTGTCATGCCTATTCCTGCTGGGTTCCTGTGGCTCCAAAAGTGATTGCGAGAGTAGGAGACCTAGTGGATGAGGTAGGCGCTCCCTCCCCCTACATATCCGTATAAGCGACTATAGTGGAAAAACTCTGGTAATGGGATAATGGGGTACTGAACGTTGTCGGAAAACGCCCCTTTCCATGCAAAATTTGCATTTTTGGGGAGGTGTAGGTTTTCCTGCTGGGTTCCTGTGGGCCCAAAAGTGATTAAGAGAGAACGAGACCATGCGGTGTATGTAGGGCTGGGTCTATCCTAGCCTCCCACATGCTTGGTTATACTGGGAAAACTCTAGTATGGTAGGAAATTGGCGAAAAGGGCCCTTTCTCGAGCTATTTCAGCTGGGTATCATGCTTCTTCCTGTGGGGTTCCTGTGACTTCAAAGGTGATTTAGATAGTAGAAGACCTAGTGGGTAAGGTAGGCACTTGCCATTCCCACATAATCGCATAGGCGGCTCTAGTGGGAAAACTCTGGTTATTGGACAAAGGGGTATTGAACATTGGCAGACAAACGCCCCTTTCCAAACAAAATAAGCATTTTTGGGGTGGGGTAGGTTTTCTTGCTGGGTTCCTGTGGGCCCAAAAGTGATTGAGAGTGCGAGACCATATGGTGTATGTAGAGCTGGGCCCAGCCTAGCCGCCCACATACTTGGTTATACTGGAAAAGACTCTAGTATGATGGAAAATTGGCGAAAAAAGCCCTTACTCGCGCCATTTCAGCTGGGTGTCATGCCTGTTCCTGCTGGGTTCCTGTGGGTGCAAAAGTGATTAAGAGAGTAGAAGACCTAGCGGATAAGGTAGGCCTTCTTCCACCTTACATAACCGCATAGGCGGTTAAAGTGGGAAAACTCTGGTTATTTGGAAATAGGGTACTCAACATTGGCTAAAACGCCCCATTCCATGCAAAATTAGCATTTTGTGGGTGGGGTAGGTTTCCCTGCTGGGTTACTGTGACCCCAAAAGCGATTTAGAGAGTGGTGTATGTAGGACTGGGGCCCACCAAGGGGTCCACATACTTGATTATACTTTGAAAACTGGTTTGATGGAAAATTGGTGAAAAGTAAGTAAGGTTGCAAAGATCAGGAATCGATACAATCAAGTACCACACCTGACCCAGGATACCAATGGGAAAGTGACAAACTCACAGAAGACACCACAAACGAGAGCCAAGAGGCCAGCCCCCTCCCAGCAGGCGACCACAAAGAACACACAAACAGACGCGCACAAAACACAGCAAACACAAGACAGAACAAAAACACAAAAGATCCACAAAAGAAGCACCGCCCCGGAACAGTCAGCAAAACACTCCACCGGAGGGCCCAAACCGGCTCAACGGCGCCAACCCCACCCTCAATCCAAATGCGGACCAAGACACATAAATACCTAGCCCGCACAAAAGACCCCCAACCCACCAATGCACCATCTCCCAAAACACACAAACCAAGATACAACAAGGAGACAAAGCAAGGACAAGGACTCAACAGCAAACCAAACCGAACACCGGAGCAAAAGAAATCCAACAGGCAAACCCCGGTGGGCCCGACAAACAGCCAAAGCATCAGGCCCCTACCATCTCATCAACAGATAAGCCCCCAAGCCGGAACCATCACAGAGCCCGAAGTCCGACCAACCGGCGTGCAATTAAAAGCCTCCTTTCTCGTTCTATTAAAGTTTGGTGCCGTGCCTGTTCCTGCTGGGTTTAGGGGGACCCAAAAGCGATTTAGGGAGTAGGGGACCTAGTGGGTAAGGCAGGCCGTTTCAGCATCTACATAACATTAGAAGCGGCTATAGTAGGAAAACTCTGGTTAAGGTGAAAAATAGGTTATTGAACACTGGCGAAAAAACCGCTTCTTCCCATGCAAATTTGCATTTTGGGGTGGGTTAGATTCTTCTGCTTGGTTCCTGTGGCCCAGAATGTGATTTAGAGAGTTCAAGACCATGTGGTGTATGTAGGACTGGGTCCAGCTTAGCCGCCCACATACATGATTATACTGGAAAAACTTTAGTATGATGGAAAATTGGCGAAAAGGGCCTATTTCAGCTGGGTATCATGGCTGTTCCTGCTGGGTTCCTGTGGCTGCAACATGTGGTGTATGTAGGGCTGGGCCCAGCCTAGGGGCCCACATACATTGTTATACTGGAAAACTCTGGTATGATGGAAAATTGGCGAAAAGAGACCTTTTGGGCTATCTTGCAGTTGAATTACATAGCTTGGTTCCGGTGGCCACAAAAGTTATTTAGAGAGTGGTAGACCTAATGGGTTAGTTAAGCCCCCCACCTAGATAGCAATATAAGCGGCTATAGTGGAAAATATCTGGTTATGGAGAAACGGGATACTGAACATTGGCAAAATACGCCATTTCTATGCAAAATAGTATGTTTGGGATGGGGTAGGTTCTGCTTCTGGTTTACTATGGCCCCTATAGTTTAAAGAGTGCGCGACCATGTGGTGTATGTAACGCTGGGCCCAGCCTAGCGGCTCACATACTTGGTTATACTAGAAAACTCTGGTTTGATGGAAAATTGGCGAGCAAGGCCCTTCCTAGCTCCATTTCAGCGGGGTGTCATGCCTGTTCCTGCATTAGCATTTTTGGGGTGAATTATGTTCTCCTGCTAGGTTCCTGTGGCCCCAAAAGTAATTTAGAGAGTGTGAGAACATGTGGTGTATATGTAGGGCTGGGCCCAGCCTAGGGCCCCTCATACTTGGTTATAGTTTTGCTTTTGGAGCCCCAGGAATGCGGAATGGACTTGGCCTCAATCTTTATGAGCTCCACAACCTTATCAGTCTCATTTTTCCCCATTGCTCAATGCTCTTTCTAGTTCCTTGTCCTTATCTTTTTGCTCTGCCTCGATTCTGATTTTTTTCTTTTGGGTCTCACGTTTTATTCTTTCTTTTTCCAATTCTTTATTCCTATTTTTTGCTCATCCACCCTTTGTTTGGCCATAAGATTTATTTTTTTGTAATTATACCTCCTTTCCCTTTAATCAATCTCCCTTATATTTTGCTCGTACTCTCTTTCTGCAGCCCTTTCCTCCCTATCTATACCTTGTTACCTTTTAACAAAATCCCTCAGCTCTTTCCCTTCATACCCAAACTTTCCCCCAATTGCACATGCTTATCCATTATGGATTTAATTGGGTATATAAGAGATTACAAAGAAACGGTATCCAGGAATATCTATATCTCTATTCACCTACTTGACTACCATAAGAAAACCTCCTTCACAATGTAATTTAAGTATCCATGTCAAGTGTTAATTGTTTACACAATGTTCATCTTAACGAGTCATAGTCTAGTCAAAATCACTGCTCATAGCAAGTAGAAAAAATATTTCTATGGATTTCTTCTGATAATTGAACTCAAGTGAGTCATGCTTTGGTTGACGTCACTGATGTGATTTAAATTACCAATACCCCCAGACGCTATGAAAAATATTCAAACCGGTAGCCTTGATCAATAAGAAAATCCTACACAAGTACTATTTTAGTCTTATAGATCTAATCAAAGGTGGACAAGTCTAAAAATCAACTCTGGTCATTTTTCTTGGATTATTCTACCCGTATGGCAATTTAGAGGTCAAGAAAACCTGGGTCCCCTCAGAAATGAAAAATGTTGTGTCTATTTACAAATGTCGCACTTCATCACAGGGGACTCATGTAATTGATACTTCATGTTACTGGTCAAGTGTAGCCTACGAACACAAAAGGGCTAGAAACTCTCTATGGTTGTATATAATTCAGGACTAGTTCACAAATCATCCAAAAAATTAGTGCACGCCCGTGACCAATTTGAAGCATAGAAAGCAGCAAATGAAACTCTTAATATCCCACTTCTGACACCATTGGTACATTCTAGGAATGGTCAAGAATTAAGTGGGAGGGTTTCATTTGTTGACCTCTGTCATCCCCCACCCAGTTACCAGGCTAAAATAATGCACGCAACTAAATGTACAATTTTAAGCGTTTTTTTTATATACAAAAGATACACTCACATACAAAAAGTACAGTACATAAACGTTATTGAAAAGTCTGGAAGAGGCGATCAAATTAATAGAAATCGAATAACCAGAATCTCATTTAGTGTGAAGCGGAGTTGTTCTACTCAACTAAACAATTCAAAGTATCTCATTTTTTCCTAACACTGTCCAAAGGGATAATACGCATATGTCTAAGATTTAATTTGGTATTACGTTTATTAGTCTCGGATAAGTAACAACTGAGATATGAGTAGTTTTGTAGGCATTCCCCCCATTCTCAAATATGTTATGGGTTACCATTGAAATCATGCATTTTCCCATAGCTCATACCAAAATATTTTTGAGAACAACTTCGTCTCGCATTCAGGGTGTCCCAATAAACAATTTGGCAACCATGAAAAATTGTCCGGGGGGTGCAAGGTAACCTGAAGGATACCCGTATACTGCTTAAGCCAATATATCAGAAGAATCTTTCATTTAGTGATGCAAGCACAAAATTTGGCAAGAATGATGCCAAAGGTAAACTGTTTATGAAAAGCTCAATTTCCACCTTGGCATCCAAGATGGTCGCCAATCCATTCAGATCATTACCAAACATCACTATTTATGTAAAAAATTGATAATGCAGTCGCATAACCTTGCACAAATCATGTAAAATGATATATTCAGATGAAAAAATGGCCGCCTAAAATAGATCTAAAACTGTGTAACTTCATAGGGCAATTTATCTTATTGGTGACATCCTTGCTGTGAGACTCAGCTTGGAGTTCAGTGTAAGACTGCATTCATTTACTCACTGCAGTTTGCAGTATAAATGTGTGTCCCAAATGCTATCTAATATGCACCTGAGTATTAACCAACTCGTTAGTTTTAGTACTATATTTAGATAGCTGCACCTGAGCTGACAAGATGTTCCATGGCGGGACAGCCAAGGCAATGGTCACATGGCTTTAGATACACACACGGTCTACTGATCGCAAGGAAATTAAATTACACTGAAAGAACTATGAGGCTTGGTGTAGGGCATATTTGCCTTATTTATTAACCGTAGAACATACAATGTTTAATGTACATCCATTTAGTTTAATCTCTAAAACTGACTGGGAAAAGTGCTGTCTTTGTCAGGCAGTCACAAAAGAAATGATGATATCCCCCCAACACGTTACACGTATGGTTCATTCTGATGACAATTTGTTGCCTCATGTTCATCAACAGTAAACTCGAGCATGCCACTTAAAAGCATCTGACAATCAGAGTTATGATAGTGAAACACACTCAAAAATGTAAAGAACTAGCATTAGATTTTTTCCTATTCAAGAAAGTTGAACCCGCGTCAGAACTGCGTCAGGCTATGACTTTTTGACTTTGACTTTGACTTTACTGACCGTTCCAAGGCGGTACTTCTTTTGTGGATCTTTTATGTTTTTGTTCTGTCTTGTGTTTGCTATGTTTTGTGCGCGTCTGTTTATATGTGCTTCGTGGTCACCTGCTGGGAAAGGGCTGACCTCTTGGCTCTCGTTTGTGGTGTCTTCTGTGAGTTTGTCACTTTCCCATTGGTATCCTGGGTCAGGTGTGGTACTTGATTGTATCGATTCCTGATCTTTGCAACCTAACTTACTTTGGGATGACTGTAGACCCTGCTCCCCACAGGGGGAATTTCGATGACTATAATTTCTTGATACTACTATATACATGCAACAGAATGAGACATGTTAGCCTTCTGAGAAATGTTACATAAGCATGTAACATCACAATTGCATACCCTACCCCAAAAATGTTAAATGATATTTTGGTGCCAATGCTAAAGTACTCTTAGACAAAGTTACATACTGATTTTTAAGCTTTTATGTGCTCATTGCATTGTGGGATGACTTTTAAAAGTGATTTATTCAAGCAGAAGTGTGTTACTTACATAACTTTATGTTGCATATGTTATATTCGTGAACTACACCCTATAAAATTATTGATTTCATTTTATTACATTTTGATAAACTTTAAATGCATATTTTAGATCACAATACCATGACTATAAAAGGCAATTAACTGGCAAATTCAAAACTGCAAATAGCCTGTAGCTATCACAGAAATTGTAAGAGTTATAGGCTTTGGAGTATGATGACCCTTAATAAAATATATTATAAGGTAAAGACCTTTTCATTGAAATTGAACAGGTAATCATAATATGTAAGCCTTTAAACACCATAATATGAACATCCTATTGATAAAGAATAGTGTAAGGTAATATTTAACATTTTCTAGAGTAAATTATCATTCTATTGCTTGTTTTATTAAAAGTAACGCATATAATTAGCTTTAATACTTTCTTTTTAATGCCTACTGTGCTTCCAGGCTTAACGTGACCCTCGATTTTCATCGTTTATTCCTTAATGGTTATTTCGATTGAAAAAGAAATTTCAGAAATGAATTTAGATATAGACCGCGTAGTTAGATTATCTTTCTCACTGAAGTATGATCTTTTATATAGGCTAGGATTAGATGGAATTTCTGCGTGTTTTTGTTCCTCAACTTTGAATTTGTCCCCAAGTGTACCTTATCGATATTTAAATAAATTACCGATCAGTAGTGTAAAACTGGTTCATTAAGCTTATGATAACTAATATAGAGGCGCAAATGGGTATATATGTCAAGGAAAAAGACTAAGTAGTTCTGATATGCAGGGCATTTGGGCCTTCGTTTAAAATAAGGGTTGCTATCAAAAATTAGATTAAGTTACGCTGTGTGCATTTACATCCACATGCTAAACGTCGATTGTATTTATTAGGATTAAAGTTGTTAGATAAAAGAAAAACGGGGGTCACTTCAAACCTGGAAACACAGTAGTTCTTGCTTTAAATTATGCATCATGGGGCGTTTTCATTTATTTTAAACCTATTATTTGCACTTAATCGATAAAGCTGCAAGTTTGTCACAAATGGAACTTAATAGTTATTATTAAAAGGCATTATCAATGCACGCTTAGTTTTGCAAAACATATTAACTGTTTAACTTTTTTAAAACAACAAGATAAATTCATTGATTTGTCCTAAATTATAGGTGTTAAAGCTCATAAACAAAGAGAATATGATATAATTTAAGCAACAGCTAAATAAAGACAATTCTCATGTTCAGTCAAATGTTTTAAGGTAACATATATAACCATATAAATATATAATATGGTCCTATGTTTGTCTAAAATATAGTCAAAGATAATATTTTTGCCTGACATGATAAGATATAGTGAATTTAGATTGTTGTAATATTTATTTAGATTGATTGGTTGAGTTAAGGTTTAACATCCCAGCCAACAACATTCCAGTCATGTCAGGGCTTCTTCTAGAGGAGGGAAAAAGAATATGATAGACTAAAAGGCCTTGACCCAAACTCAAATTTGCCACCAGTGAAGCAAATTTTATCCGAACAACAAGCCAAATATGACAGGACCATATCGCTAACAGCTCCAGCAAAGATCGCAGCTCCCTACCACCCACAGTATTCATCTGAAGAAAGTTTGATTCAATCAATTATTTAAATATTTAAAAGTTTAAAAAAAACTGAATATTTGTGTGTACCCAGTAAACTGTTGTTCACTTTGTACAAACATAGTCAGTAACATGATAAGGCTAATTTACTTGCATATTTAAGTTCATTCACAATACAAAGCTGCTAGTTACTAAAAATGGTAGGATACAAATAATATTTGTTTACAATTCATATAGAATTTAGCATCTATTAGCTGGTACAATAAAAAACATGTTACTTTTGATACTATGCATTATAACTGTCTGCAATCAGTTACAGTTAAAAGAGACTGTCTCCATATCAAATTTTATACCCACGTTTGTGTATACAGATGGTGACACATTCATTTATATTTAGCCATAAAAATGAGTTTAGTTTATCTTCAGCATAGCTTTCATTGTTTAATTGATACAACTATTAATTATATCACTTTTAGTCTTCTGATCATTTGCTTGCCAATTAGCAATGTGAACTTTATACGTAAATAAGTAATTTATCAAGAACAAAACTTTAAAAAATTGAGAAAACAGTTATAATTGTTGTCATAACATGGCAATGATCACATGTCATATGATCATATCAAGGGAAACAGGTCATTTGTTACTTACAATACCAATTTTAATTTATAAGGCCTTTTCAGACAGAAATAGATGATATCAAACTTGACCAGGTGTCATTTGAGTAAATTTAGAATAGATTTTAAATATTTAAGAATATTGGATGGAAATGTGTCAACATTGTTAGCACCAGCACTATGCAAATGTCATTTGACAAATGACCTCCAAAAGAATTCAGTTCTTTCACCTTGTGAATGATATCATTATAAATGTCAGATATTGATAAAGTAGTTTTTCTCCTTGTCATTTGTTTTATATGTGTTGTGTATTATATAGTATACTGAATTCTCAATATCTCATCACATATTTATTATTTATCAATAGAAAAAGTATAAGTTTCAACTTTTTTGATCATAGAATAAAAACTATAAATGCTCAACTGAAGATTGGGAACATTACATGAATTTTGATACTTATATCAGATATGGGCCAGGGCTTACACAGTGGGGCTAAATTCTGGTCAGAGACTTAATCTACATCTATTCTTTGTGTATGGGAGCAGCGATGGCTCTGCCGATTCAACATATTTGCACAGACTCGACTGAGCCTATTTTTGTCACACTGCAATAAGTCCCAAAATCAAATGTGAGGCTCATTTGATTTATTCTTGGCATGAAATCAAGCCAAACTTAACATTCTTTAGATACAAAGAGATGATAATCATAGGGATAAGCAAGAAGGTTACCATATGTGGACAGAATTAAACAATTAAAAAGAGATGATGCATGTTTTCTTTTTTTTTCTTTACTTGATTTGGACCTACTCTTAAAATGACTTGCAATTTCAAATGTTGTGAGTAAGCTTTTATCCTTGATTGTAATCAATTTATTTGTTGTAATCAATAGCTGATGGACTATATATGTTTTATGGCTTATGCAAGGAATAATATATTTTAATTAGCTACTAAATGCTCACTGTTATGTTTAATCTAAATTGAGCTGTAGATAGAGAAGAAAATGGCCTTCAGTAAAATATTTTACTGACCGTTCCAAGGCAGTACTTCTTTTGTGAATCCTTTATGTTTTTGTTCTGTCTTGTGTTTGCTATGTCTTTGTGCGCGTCTGTTTATATGTGCTTTGTGGTCACCTGCTGGGAAAGGGCTGACCTCTTGGCTCTCGTTTGTGGTGTCTACTGTGAGTCTGTCACTTTCCCATTGGTATCCTGGGTCAGGTGTGGTACTTGATTGTATCGATTCCTGATCTTTGCACCCTTACTTACTTTAATTTGACTTTAACTATAATTTGACCTTTAAAATAAGTAGTTCTTTAAATGCCGTTTACATATGTAATACGAAAAACACTTCCAATGTGTTTTATTTGCTATGTTCAAGTATTTTTCAAATGGCAGCAATTTATATCCACTAGTAGTTTTAACTCATATAGTGAATTTATTACACTAAAATAATGTATATAAAGAAAGTAACATATATAACAGTAAAAATAGTTGCCTTTAGTTGCAAGTATACTGCTAGCCATTTGCTTTCAATAATAAAAAAAAATAATATTGATACATACGAATAAGAAATAATTTGATATAATCACTGTACAAGTTCCTATTTTAGGTAAGGTAGTTAACTTTGATATTGTAGGGTGATCCTCCATCTTCTGAAGAGCTTACATATAGATATTAGTGTGTGGCTTATAAAATGAGATTTTTTTATAGTAAACCACAATGAACAGCAGAGGTTCAGAGGTCTTTTGACAGCCCATGGTCAAGTGATAGCACTGTACTAAATATGAATATATTTGAAATTAAGTAACGTTTACTTCAGTAATATAAAAGGTGTTGATTGTTTTGTTTCTAACTGGTTGTTGGCAGCATCTATTTGAGTGCGTTCAATTCAATTATGTATTTGCACAATCGGATTTGAGACTATTATATATTAACAGAGTTAACAAGGCTGTAACACAGTGAAATTCCAACTGCCAGTACTTAACATAAGCCAGATTGCATTTTATATTCTTATGTACATTAAATGTAGCTTTAGATTATTTTATAGTGAACAAAATAGCCTCTTGATCGGCGGAGGGGTTCCATTAGCAGATTTTTTGAATGCTACGTACGTTACTATATGTATTTTGCTTTAGAGATTAGCATGCTACTCTAGTATAATCTACTGTTGGTAATCACTTTCATGACATGCCAGCTGAATATACGTGTTTTTTAACCTCTCATAACTTTATTTCCTGCTTTTTAGCAAAATATGTGTTTGTTATTATTGTAAATTTATAAGGGGATAGCCTTTAAGTAGCAAACATGGTGCCAACTTATTGCTATGACACAGCCTTTTATCTCAACGGTAATATTTGCCAGTTGTCTCATTTACATATTCATGAAAATTAATATAAACATTAGAATAAAGAGAAAAAAATTGCCGAAAAATAAAGGGGTATACCTACAAAATTAATAATATCTAAGCTGTTAATTGCCCTAGAGTAGCAACATGATACTTAATTTAAGTCTATGCATACCAATTTTACCTAGTGAGAAGACATAATAATTATATAATTTGTATAAGATCAATATTAATAAAAACTTTAAAATACAAAAAAAATGTATACAGATTGATAGCAATGTACTTACAAAATTACTCATATCTCAACTACTATAAATATTATACTTTTTTCTTTTACTCAAGCAAACTTAGGATAATGCTGTTTGATATGGTACCAAATTTGCTTCAATAGGGCAATAAAGCTAAGATATGAATCATTTTGTAGGAATACCTCCTTAATTTTCCTGTAATTTTCTCTAATTTCTCACGTTTTCATCAATATTCATGAGAGATTGCATTTGATCTGCTATAAATTGGATCATTTTGGTAAGCATGCTGTGTCTAAGCATTAATTTAAAATCAGGTTTGGCACTATAGGGCACTTAACAACTGAGATGTGAGTAATTATTTTAAGTGCACACCCTTTATTTTTCTGCAACTGTTCATCATTTCTTCTGTTTTCATTAAAATTCATGAAAATTCATGATAAATTTTATTCATATTATACCTTATGGTTAAAGTTAAATGTCTAAGCATTGATTTGGCACTAGGTTTGATACACTAGAACACATGGTAGGTGAAACACATGTGATTTTATTTGTACATCCCTTAATTTTTCTAAGATATTTTCTCTCATTACTAAAGTTTTCATTATTATTCATGAATATGCAAATGCGATAATTTTCATATAAGACCACTGGATGAAAGAACTTATCATATTAATCATTGGCGATATAAAAACTGGCAACAATGAGGTTTATGATGTTTTTGTGCTGAAATATGTTCATTTATGTTTTTTATGATTTTACTTAATTTTTAAGGTTTTCATTACTATTCATAATTATACAAACCAGATGATTTGCAAATATGACCACAGGATTAAAAACATCTGTCTCAGCTTTAATTTGACACCAATTGTAGTGTTCTAGGATAAGTAGGACCCCAGATATGATTGCATTTGTAGGCCTACCCCCCAATCTCGGGGAGCATAAAATGGGGCTGCCATGGAAAACATGCATTTTCACATTGCCCATACCAAATTATATTTTAGGAGAACTTCGTTTCGCATTCTGAGGCATACTGAACAATTTGGCATGAATTTAAAAGGCCCTAGGAGTGCAGGATATATCGTACCTCAACCCCTCCCCTTGGCTTATAGTTTGTACGTGATTTTCCCTCATTTTTTTAAAAAAAGTTTTCATGTATATTCATATATATTCAAATGAGATAATTTTCATATAGGACCGCAGGATTTATGGACTTGTCAAACTGTAACATTGGTTACATTGAAACATGTAACAATGACAATATTGGGATGAAACCAGCATACTTATTTTTTTAATGATTTTCCCTTATTTTTAGCGTTTTTATTAATATTCATGAATACGCAAATTATGCAAATATGATAACTTGCATATTTGACCACGGAATAAAAAGCCTATGTCTTAGCTTTAATTTAGTACAAATTTAGTAATCTATGACTAAAAGCAGCTGATGTATTATTGGCTTTATATTTATACACCATTCGTGAATCATATTTTTAATGTTGTCATAAATATTTATGAATATACAAATTAGATAATTTGCATATGCAACAATGGGATAATAGGCCTATGTCTAAGTTTCAATTTGGTATTAAGTATAGTAGACTAGGATAATTATCAGCTGAGATATGAGTAATTTTGTAGGAAGACTCCCATCCTCATATTCGCTATTGGTTGCCATAGAACCATGCATTTTCACATAACCCATACCATTTTTAGGACACCTTCGTTTCGCATTTAGGGGGTCCCAATGAACAATTTGTCACCCATGAAAAGTTGTCCTGGGGGTGCAAGGTAACCTAAATTGGATGCAGGGGTAACATTTCTCTTGATTTCTCAATTTCATTTCTGGGACCTTGTATTATCAATGCAACTCGTGATTTTCTCTTTAGTCAGATCTTTCAGAGAATTTAACTTTACCTTGAGCTGTCAAGCACTTAATGATCTTCTACCAGACTTCTTTGCAAACAACAATGTCAAATATGCCCGTTGGCTCCTTGTCCTTCTAAGGGATATGTTTTCATTAAAACAAACAAACCCTAAGATTTTCGATGAGTTTAATCAAGGAAAGTTTACTGTTTACAAGACACACAGAGCGTTTTCAGGCTCTGCAATCGGTCATGCTCGTGAGCAGGCGAATGCAGTTGTAAAAGGAGATGGTGGTACAATTGGAATTTTGATCAATCTGCTTTGAAACGATGGATTGTATGTGGCCCAGAAGTTAGACGTTTGTCAATTTGTCAATCAATATGAGTTGGCATCCAAAGTAGAATTAGCAAATGAAGATTCCCTGCCCAAAATGTTAGTTTATAGCCCTTATAATTGGGGCTGGGTGAAAAACGTTGAAGTGTGACAATCGCTACATGTAAGTATTTTGCTTAAAATGTACTCAGCTGTGTGTTGAATAGATTAGAAATACGCCAGTGCATATCAGCAAAAGATATTCAGTTGAGTTTTCAGGTATAGTTGTACTATATTTCAAAATTATTGAGGCCATCTTGAGAAATGTTGGTCATTTATAAATTTCAGAGTAAGTATTATATACTCTTGATATTGTTTTGACTTAATCACAATTATGTGATAAATAAGAGGTTTGCATCAATAAGTTAAAAAAATTTGAAGGATATTTTTTCGAAACTATTTTTAAAGAGGAATATATGGCCATTTTGATAATCGGCGGCTATCTTGAATTTTATAAAATCGACTGCTGTTTTTTTTTAATACAACTTATTAATAAGTAGCTGGGTCATAATAAGTGTTGTATTAGCAAATGAATGAAACCAAAATTGAAATATTACAAATACTGTCTCTTTTATTGGCAGCCATCTTAAATACTGGCGGCCATTTTGAATTTTTGGTCTTATTATAAACCTTTCTTATGTTTACACATTAGAAATCTTTTTTATTGATAAGGTCAAGTTTTGTACCTTTATCACCCGTAGAAGGGTTCTTGTTGTGATAATTGTAAAATTCTATATTTGGTAAGGTGGCCATCTTGGAAAATGGCGATCAACTTAAATTTTGAGTTGCAAATTGTGGCTTTCGTAAACATTATATCCTTACAATTGTTTATGCCAAATTTGGTGCATTCATCACTAAATGAAAGATTGCTCTGTTAATGTGCTCCACTAATTTGGGGACTTTGCCGAGAACATATTTACTATTGCAATACAGTCAGGAAATGCCAGTAGCAGAATATACATTGTTTTTTGATGTCAGTTAAGACAACTCAATCAAAACAACAGAGTGTGAGGGTAGAGGAGAAGCTACTGGCTTAGCCCATGTCAGTATTGTTTCCGATCAGAACATATAACAGTGAAGGAGACTGCTGAGAAGTTCAGCAAGTGAAACTGACCTCATCAAATTTCTTTGCCAAGTATGGATAAATGATATATATCCAGAGAAGCTTGGCAGCAAACTTCTTTTCATGACATATGGGAAACAGCGTTTCAAAGTCACTTAAGATGGCTCTGATGTCGTTGATGAACTTACTACCGCTCAAGATGAAGCTAACACACACATGTTGCTTCACACCAAACATGCTTCCAGTAACTATAGATCCATGTTTATTGTAACAGAAGACACAGATGTGTTTATCATTTGCCTTTCAGTATTCCATCATATAAGTGATATATGTATATCCGATGTGGAACAAAAAACAGACTCCGTCACATTGACATGAGCAAAGTTGGGTAGTCTTTTGGTGAAGAGACTTGCAAAGATTTACAAGGATTTCATACATTCTCTGGCTGCTACTCAGTCAGCGCTTTTGTAATCAGGGAAAAGTCAATGCTCTAAAGCTTGCTATGAATGGGGTAGACTGCATAAGGTCATATGGTAGGATTGTGTAAGGCTTGAACTAAGGGTAAGGTTGGTACCGTGAAACTAGTTTAAGCCCTCCAGTATTTTTTTTGCTGACTGTTCCAAGGCGGTTCTTCTTTTTTAAATCTGATTTATTATTTGTATTTATTTTTGCCACACTGCCATGTTTGTTACTTGCAGCTTTGAGGTCACCTGTTGGGAAAAAGCTGACCTCTTGGCTCTCTGGTATATTAGTCCGGTAGAAAACCAGAATGACCTGGAACTTGATTTTAAAGTTTTTTTCTTTGTTGATTCTTGTTGTTCAGGCATTGCACTTGATGAATCCAACTGATGCCACTCTGGCATCATTGAGCGTTTTGAAATATTAAAGATGGCGTCCAAGATGGCCTTCAGTTAGGCTCATCAGACCTATATGACCAACATACACGATCAAAAGCATTTTAATTTTGACTTTTTATGGGTGTTAAGAGGCTCAATGATACAAACGATTAAAATGAAAATCATTGTTTTGATTCAAAAGGTTGAAATATTAAAAATGGTGTCCAAGATGGCCGCCAATTAGGCTTCTAAGACCTATATGACCAAGATACTTGATAAAACATGTTAGTTTTTGACTTTTTGTGGATTTAATGATAAAAAGATTAAATTGAATCTTGGTTATGATTCAGAAGGTTGAAATTTTAAAGATGGCATCCAAGATGGCCGCCAGTATGGTTGCTATGATGTACTTGACCAACAAACATGATATTAAGCATTAAAAGTAATTTTATGGATCTTTTATATTTTTGTTCTGTCTCGTGTTTGCTATGTTTTGTGCGCGTCTGTTTATATGTGCTTTGTGGTCACCTGCTGGGAAAGGGCTGACCTCTTGGCTCTCGTTTGTGGTGTCTTCTTTGAGTTTGTCACTTTCCCATTGGTATCCTGGGTCAGGTGTGGTACTTGATTGTATCGATTCCTGATCTTTGCAACCTTATTACTTTGTATGGATGTTTAGAGACCTAATAATACCAACGATTGAAATGGAGCATTGGTTTGATACAGGAGGTTGGCATATTTAAGATGGTTCCAAAGATGGCCACCATTTTAAAGCGAAATTCAACCTGAAATCAAAATTGCACTCAATAGCTATTTTCTGATAGTTTTATTAGCAGTTGTATTTGGAGAATTTGACTGGCCTGTTGTTGATGTTGTTTTCAGCGTTGTAAAATATTCAAGATGACTTCCAAGATGGCAGCAATAACAGGGTGGGGAATCACGTTTTTGGTATGATACAGTGCACGGAAAAAATAACACAGACTCTTATTTTTCGAAATGGTAATGTGTTCTGGTAATGGTATCGATCAATACATGCACCACTTTCCAGATCACTATTGGTCGGATTTGATACTGCCATGAATTATTATTCTTCTAACAGTTCCTACTTTAGGAAAACAATGAAGTGATAAATGCCAGGGTAGGCTGAACGGATGATATCACTGAAAACTTTTGTGACAGAGTGTTTGATCAAAGTACAAACCTTTTTTGATTCAATAAGCCAAAAACATTTAGCTGGAAAGTTGTATATGGATGGATGGATAAAATAACAACAAAGAGAGAAAACACAATTTACTTAATGGAGTGGAGTGTGACAACACAAAAACCCTGAGTAAGATATATGCATGCTGTAGATGTTCCTAACCATCTTGGCTGCTGTTTGGGTGTAACTGTAAAATACAAGCCTGTTGGTCCGATTCAATTGTAACAGTCATTACTAACTATACTGGTATGGTGCAAGTGCTATAGACAGCACAGATGGTTGGATATTGCTCTACAAATATTAATGCTGGTCCTGTGCAAGTGTATCAGACATTCATGCTTGTAGGCGCAAGTTTAACAGACATGACTGCTTACACCCGGCCATGTAGCGCAGACGTTAACGTGTCTGGCAACAGATGCGAGCCTGACTGCAGATCCCAGCCTGGTCCCATACTTTTGTGGAGATTGATCATGAAATAATTTCTATGGTCATTCTCCTCCCTTCCGCTGAACCATTCAAGAAGGGTTGTTGTCAGTTACAAGCGGAAGTATGTGCACGAAGTACTGGTTAACTGCTGTGGAAGCTTGCCCAGGAAAAAGTGTGGTTAGGTGAACTGACCGTCCCGGCATGACCATAGCTGTTGACTTGGGACGTAAAGCAACAAAAAACAAAAAAAAAACAAAAAAAAAAAAACAACAGACATGACTGCTGGTTAGGTGCAACTGTGAAAGACATGGAAAATGGTCAGATGCAATTGCTACAGGCAATGGCTGATGGCTGGGTGCAAATGTAAAATATAATATCTGAAATATGTACATGGGTGCTGATTATATGAAGCTGTACCAGACATGTATACTAATAGTATGCAACTGATAAAGACATGACTGGTGGTCTGGTGCAATTGTACTTAGCAGCCGGTTGGTTTAGTACGAGCATAAGGACATAACTGCGGGTGTGAGGAAAGTGTAACATATATATCTGCTGCTTCAGCCTCACAACTACAGATGTGCTTGCAAGTCAGTTGCAACTGGCTCAACATATCTGCTGGTGAGATGCAACTTTAACAGACATGCATGTTGGTAGAGTGCAATTGCAACAGACGTGCATGGTGGTCAGGTGCAACTGTAACAAACATGCCTGCTGGTTAAGAGTAAAGTTTAAAAACATGGGTACTGCAACAGGCCTGCTAGTCTTATGAAGCTATTACAGAAAAAAATGCTTGGTTTCAGATATGTGTGCTGGTCCTGTGCCACATAATCAAACATGCGCAATGGTAAATAATGTCTGCTGATCCTATTGCAATGATGGCTGGGCTGCTGGTCTGGTGCAAGTAGAACAGCTTTGTACTCTGGCTGGGTGAACAGGCATGCTTGCAAGTCAAGTTTAACAGTACCTGGCATTCCTAGTAGTCGGGTGCAATTGTAACACATAATTATTGCTGGTGCAATGTAACTAGCACACATGCCTGTTGTTGGTCAAAAGTCTCTTTCACAGGTATGTGTGCTGTTTCAGTATGACATAATGAAACATGTGTGCTGGTTAGGATGTCTGATGTGATGACCTGGGGGCAATACATGTCTGATGTTTGGTGAAACTTCAACAGATTATGCCTGTGGACTTGGTATCATTCCATCAGACATGCCTTCTGGTCCATTGAAAATCAAAGAGAAAAGCTACTCGACCGATACTCCCCCCCCCCATCAGACATGCCAACTAACACTGTGAAACTTTATGGAGCAAGACAGCTACAAATTGTCAATACAACATCCATGCCTGCCTATCGCGCACCACTCCACTACAGCTGCAGCATATATGCCTGTAGGTCTAGTGTAACTGCATTGCTGCTGTTCAAACATGCCTACTGGTTGAGTGCTGCTGCAAGATTGATGCTTGCTGGACCATTGCCACTCAATCAGCATGCCTGTCGATCTTTTGCCACTTAATCCTGTATGTTTGCTAATGTTGTGCTTCTCTATATGCCATACCTGTTGGTATGGTATCTGCCATGCCTGACGGTGTGGTGCTTCACTATAGGCCATGTCATTAGGTGTGGTGCCTCACTATCAGCCGTGCTTGCTGGTGTGGTGCACAGTTATAGGTCATGCCTTCTGGTGTGGTGCCTCACTATCAGCCAAGCCTGTTGGTGTGGTGTCTCACTATGGGGCATGCCTTCTGGTGTGATGCTTCACTGTAGGCCATGTCTTTTGGTGTGGTGCCTAACTATAGGCCATGCCTGGTGGTGTGGTACCTCATTATCAGCAATACCTCTTGGTGTGGTGCCTCACTATAGGCAATGCCTGTTGGCATGGTATCTCACTAAAGGCAAGGTCTGCCACTGCAACCGACATTTTACTTGTAGAGGGCAGATGGAAAAAGGATGATTACAAGTCTGGTGCTACCTGTACATGTCAGCTGATCCGAGGCACACTCTCGGATATGCCTGTTTGTACAGTGCAACCCTATCAGACATGCATGCTGGGTTCATTTATTAAGATACGTGTGTTTTGTAAAGTGCTTCTCCATCAGGCAAGACTTCGGGTCTATTATAAATCTGCCAGACATGCCTACAGGTAAGGTGCCACTCACACGGCTTTGTAAAACTCGTTGGCTACTAATCTGGAAGCCATCTTGAATATATCAAATTCTGAGTGATGCGTGAATAACATCACTGGGATGTTACAAGGATGATGTCTGTGATTCAAGAATCAGTAAAATTAGCATTTTGTATGCAAATCCCTGGAGTTTGTCAGTCTCAGGGAAGATTTTCTTATATCTTTTATAATAAACTGCCATCTTGGCCGCCATCTTGTCCACATACTTATTTTATATGTTA
Organism: Loripinus fragilis; assembly: GCA_964019695.1. Taxonomy (NCBI): domain Eukaryota; kingdom Metazoa; phylum Mollusca; class Bivalvia; order Lucinida; family Lucinidae; genus Loripinus; species Loripinus fragilis. The sequence continues at coordinate 231,510 of CAXHUL010000292.1, read as the reverse complement.
TTTGGTTACAAGCTTAGTGTCCTCAACTAGATTCCAACTTTATAGCTGACAGTTAAAGAAAGAAAATGGGTTTGAGACATTTTTCCATTTTTCCATATCGCACAATTTTTTCACGTATAATTGACCTCCATCTTGGACGACATCTTGAATATATCGAAATGCTCAATGATGCCAGCGTGGCATCACTCGGATTTTTCAAGGACAATGTATGCACTACCAGAATAAACAAAGAAAAAAAGTTTAAAATTAAGTTCCAGGTCCTCCTAAAATTCGCCTAAATTCTGCCAGACTATATGATGTTTTCTTGTGTTTTGTCACTTTCCCATACAGTGTCCTTGGTCAGGTGTGGTACTTGATTGTACCGATTTCTGATATTTGCCTTCTTTCTTACTTTGGATTCTGTCAAAGGCACTGTTTACACTATTGCAAGAGTTTGTGTGCAAAAAGTGTGGTTCACAGACCTCTCTTTGCAAAGTGAGTTACTTGAGATACCAGTTGTTAAGGATCAAGAAAGGAGATGCAGATTCTAGTCAACTTCCACCTTGTCAAGATACCCTTAGGCTTTATGCTATGCAGGCTAATTATCAAGCATGCACATGGAAATGTGTTTAAAACAAGAAACAGACACCCAAGGTCTATAGGTTTTCTAGCATCTAGTTTGTCTACATATGATTTCTCTTCTCTCTATACTATATTGTCTCATAATCTAATCAAAGAAAAACTAATAGAATCAATTGAAGAAACATTTAACTGAGAGGGCTCACTTTATTTGGCTTGTAATGATAAAATGCCTTTTTACTTCTGAACAACCTAAAAGATATAAATTGCGGTCATGTCAGAAAATGTGTAATGCTCTCCATTATCTTTTAGACAATATATTTATAAGATTTGGCTCTAAATTATATTGACACATTTTAGGTATTCCATTGGGTACTAATTGTGCTCCCATTGTTGCCGACTGTTTTTGCTTTGTTATTAGAGAGACTTCATGTTGTCTCTGTCAGACAATAATCACACTGATATTATTGAAATTTTAACTCCATCTCCAGCAATTTAGATGACTTACTTAATATTGATAATCCTTATTTTGAACAAATGGTAGGTCAGATATATCATACTCAACTTCAGTTAAACAAGGCGAGTTCATCTGATACTGAAGCTCCATTTTTGGACTAAAACTTGTCCATAACAAATGGCATAGTTTTCTAAAATTTATGATAAATGGGATGATTTTAATTTTGAAATAGTAAATTTCCCACTTCTTGATGGAGATGTTCCTCGTTCCCCTTCCTATGGCGTATATATTTCTCAGCTTATTCGTTTTGCAAGAGAGTGTTCTAATGTTGATGACTTCAACAACAGAAACTTATTATTAACTGCTAAGTTATCAAAACTAGGTTATAGATATCATAAATTCGAAAAGCATTTTCTAAATTCTACCACAGACATTCAGAGTTAATTGTTAAATACAACATTGGGTTAAAAACTCTTCAGCAACAAGGCATATCAGAACCTATATTTTATAGTGATTTAGTTTATAAATTCAAAGGAATTGTTGGGAAACCTAATTTTAGTGATCAATTCAAAAGATAGTTAAACGTTATATAAGGGTTGGATATAATTTGGATATCATGCGACAGTCTACATGCCTAGTTTTAAACCCATTCACGGTTTATAGCTATGGTTTCCTCTTTAATTGCACGATGGTAGGTCAGGCCTCAGACTCTATGACGGCTCTGACGTAAAGCTTTAATTGGTTGGTTGGTGTCTGATGCTTATCTGTAGCTGGACCCACCGTGGCTCAATTTGAGGCTTTCTTTAGCTCTGACTATCTGTGAGTCGGGAGCTCGTTTCTTTGTTTCATCATAGTGTGTTAAGTTGATTAGAGTGTTTCTCCATGATGATACATTGCAATAGTTAGAAGGCTTCCATGCGAACTGAACATTTCTTGCAGTTCAACAACAGCAGAATCTAGGGCGAATATTTGGTGCCAGTAAAATGCATTTGGGCCCATCGGGTGGCTTGGGCTGCTGTCCCTTCTAATGCGATGGTTCTGTTGTTGTTGACTTGTTGTTTATTATTACTCCCATTGTGGGAGACTGTAATTGTTCTATGTTCTGTTGTACGTTACTTTATGTCCCTTCTAGTTTTGCAATCATTTTGATGGGGAAAAGAGAGCTGCTTGCTGTGCTTAGTTTGTCCTCCGGTGTCTTGTGATTGTTGTGTGGCTCTTCCTCGTGGTGCCGTGGGCTTGTCTGCAGTTTGTGATTATGGTATTTCATGATCATACTCACTTACTATTTTTACCTGCCCCACACGTCGTGATAGAGCTGATTGCATGTAAATGCAGTAGAATGTGCAAAGCCTCTGAATGCCAGTGTGATGCTAATGCATTGGCATGTTTGTCGGCATGAAAGAATCAGTAATGCGACAATATGATTGACAACAACTTTGAAGATAGTGTAGACGATACAGCGGATGAAGTGATTAGGATGACAATGAAAATGCATGAAATGAAAATGAGATTTCTTTACACCAGAGTGATGTTAGCTGATAGTTATAGCTAGCTTTATTTGATGCTATTAGAAGACTTAGCTGAATAAGCTGAAATGTGGTATTATTATGATAATTGTTATTATTACTTGTCATATGAGAATGTCTGAATTTTATGTATATATATTTGTTAAACATAATAATTTGTTAAACATAATGTTATATACGCTACCTTATGGACACTAGAAGAGTGGTCTGCAGTCCAAAATGCAGGTATTGATTCATTATTGTGTGTCATAAGGAACACCATTATAATGAAAGTAAACTCTGCGACATACTTTCATAGGTAGTTTCTTTGTTAAAGCATAAACAAGTATTATTCCTACATTACTTTTTAAGTAAGCAGTTTATTTACAACTTAAGCATGTACAGCTCATCGTTAGGAGGACATATAATAACAATACATACATGTATATGGATGGTTAACCTTCACTATTTAATTTTGGAGAATTCACACTTTTCTTTCTTTTATTCTTCATATTTGAACCTCCCATTTGAACCTGATGTCAAAACTCTATCAATGTTCCATAAAACAATCCATTTGCGTGCATTTAACTATCTATATCTCAAATTATATTCCATAATCGCGCACAGCTAAAAAAAGCCCGCAATTTTCCATAATGACCACGTGATTGTTTCTATACGTTACCTTATGGACACTAGAAGAGTGGTCTGCAGTCCAAAAGGCAGGTATTGGTTTATTATTGTTTCATAAGGAACACCTTTATAATAAATGTAAACTCTGCGACATACTTTTAAAGGTAGTTTCTTTGTGAAACAAATAAACAGACACATTCATCTAATTACTGCCTTATTTGTTTAAAATAAGGTCACATATCATATTATTATGACATATTTGTATCGTTTGACTATCAATTATTTGTAGTATTTGCAGCCATTTGACTCATTTGACAATAACAGCACAATAGTACAGGGGAAACAGAAGTGTATGCCTATAATTTGAATATATGTTATATACGTTACCATAAGAATTAGGCATAGGATTACAATTTAACATCATTATATGTCTTGCAGTTATGTCTATTCAAATAAAGTGATATTAACTTCCCAATATGCATTGATGAGTGGATAACAGCTAATGAATACCTGTGTTTACCAGAACTGTTCGTATAGGGGTAGGGTCCTTCAACAGGCCATAAATCATAAAGTAAATTAATTAATATTAATTGCATATTTGGAAAGTAAATCAAATTTGCTACCTGATCAATATAAAATAAACTGCTTATGTTCCCTGCTGCATTTATAAGGCAAAACAATACAAATAGTTTTCACTAATAATGGTAGAGCTTTTTGAGATGTAATATATACATCTTACAGACCCCTTCTAAAATTCAAACATTAATGAAAATTGTTTCTACGAGGGTTGTCCCAGTAAATCGTGGACTTTTGTTATAACACGAGACTGTGTACAAGTAATTATATGATATTTCCATGATGTGTTTATATACTTATGTTAACCATTTTGTATAAATATGGGTTGAATCGCAGTTTAGATAACAAATTTATGAACCTTTACTAGACGGTATGTTGGCGTGAGCCGCGCACGCCAAAGTTTTTGTAGTGGAACTATACTAGTCCAAAAGGTAGTGTAAGTTCGATCAAATTCCGTTTTGTTTTTTTAAACAATGCATTACCACATCAACAAGTAACCATGCAAGGTAAAGTGTTGAAAATTTGCAACATTTATGGCCATTCGCATTGATTTTATAAACGATTTTACAAACCTGCTACATTTTTATTTTTTAGAGCATGCTAAGGTTAAAAAAACGGTACGGCGCAAAAAATTAGACTTTCAACAATTTTTAGCTAATTAACAATGATAAATCACATAAAACTACTTTCTTTAAATGATAAATGATTCGTCGAAGAGTCACTTGTGTCGTAAAATGGATTTAGTGTAAAGTTATTTTAGTAATATCACAAAGACAAGCTCATTTTCGTCAATTAAACGGAATGCGTGCTATTTTTCTGTAAGTTATTTTAACGGTAAATATGTTGTCTCTTATTAAATCTAAAAGATCGCGCTTGTTTGATTGCTTAACATATCTAAACTAACTATTTAATCTTTACTGGAACCAGGGAGACTTACTCAACAAATATATGGCAATATTTGACACCATTTAAGCTTATTTAAAAAGAGTAGAGTCAAAACATTTGACCACCCCTCACTGAAAATACAGCAGAATAATTTTGTGACGTGCTCCGCATACGCAGAGATACCCTCAAGTAAAGGTTCATAACTTTGTTATCTAAACTGTGATTTCACCCATATTTGTCGAAAATGTGTCGTAGATGTATATTAACATATCATACAAATTTCATAGAATTCCCGATAGACAATTTCGTTTTATAACAAAAGTCCACGATTTACTGGGACAACCCTCGTATATGATTATTTCTTATAACGCCACTATCATTTGTTGGCATATTAACAGTTTTATATTCATTTCAGTTCCATGAAAGTTTTGAAAATATCTTTTGGGTGTATCATAGTTTACACTTAGATTTAGACCACAAAGCTACCACTCAGACACGTCCCCCAAATTTTTCCAAGCCTTTACATGTTCCTCTTATCAAAAAGTGTAGGTGGGTCTGTTCAGCTAGGATGATCAGCTCATGGCCTATATAGGTTCGGAGAAGCTCCTCAAAAAATGCTGGCTGATTTAACAAACTAGAAATCGAGAAAACTCTTGCTTTATGACAATCCACAATTAAGGTCCTTGTTGAGATTAAATATGGTAATATACATTGAGGTTCCTGAATAGGTAAATGCCCTCCATGTCAACTATTCAGAACTGCATGTATATACATAAAAATGAAAATACCACATACCTTCTCCTTATTGGAATTTTGAACAACAATATACTAACGTCTCTGTATTACCGTATTTTGTATCCCCTGATTAATGAACTTTCTTTGGGAGCATACATAAGAAAATTTGTCTGAGAGAAGCAAGACTAGCATGTAATTATAGATTTTTGTGAATATAGTGTTTCCTGTAAGTAAATGATACCCCGATATAAATGAGAGAATGAGTGGCATGTCCAACAGACATCCCTTATGTATATACTAGTAAATGTACCTCATTGTCACCAAACAGTGAACCAATGCACATTCACCTGTGTATGAATGAACCAATGCTCATAAATTAACTAATGCACACATATATTCACAGCGAGCGTTTTACTTTGTAACATCTATCATAATTAAATTGATAATATTGACGCTTAATTTTGTCAAAACTAATGCTGTTTTAAGTACTTTAATGCTGCCTGTCATTAACGTGTTTGCTTTGCAGAGAACATGCTTTAAAAGTACAATAAATAAGCTAAAAAAAATCGAAATGCAAAGAATTTCCTTGACGCCAAGAAAGATGTGTCATATGTTATAAGTTTAATATCAAATTTTGTTAAACGATGTTTGATGTTTTCTGACTCACACAGTCAGGAATAGTGGACGAAATCCTTTTAGACATTTGACATATGAATTCCATTGAAATCTAAAAAATATAGCGTTTTAAAATAGATGCATTTCTTTTTTAACACTGAATATCTCAATAAAAATTCCAAAGGAAATTTAATCACATTATAACACTATGTTTACTCTGTTTCAAATTTTCGGCCACCTGGCCTTTATCAAGAAACAAATAATTGAATTAATGTTGTGAACTACATCTCCATTGTCTTAGCCAACCAGTAAATATAAATAACGTTATGATATTGTCATGGGCAATATGACGTCACTTCCAGTACGCCAAAACGAAACGTTCTGATGCATAAGCGCCAAATGACGTCATATCACTTACCAGACAAAATCACATCCCAAATACCTGGACAAATGCATAAACTAAATAAGAATAATAAATAAATAAATAAATTAATTAAATAATACAAAAATAAATATTTAAAAATGATTATTATAATTTTTTATTATTATTATTGTTATTATTATTGTATTATTATAACTATTATATTATTATTTTAATTATTATTTTTATTATTAGCTTTATTATTATTATTATTATTATTATTATTATTATTATTATTATTATTATTATTATTATTATTATTATTATTAAATAATCATTTTTAAATATTTACTTTTGTATTATTTAATTAATTTATTTATTTATTTATTATTCTTATTTAGTTTATGCATTTGTCTAGGTATTTGGGATGTGATTTTGTCTGGTAAGTGATATGACGTCATTTGGCGCTTATGCATCAGAACGTTTCGTTTTGGCGTACTGGAAGTGACGTCATATTGCCCATGACAATATCATAACGTTATTTATATTTACTGGTTGGCTAAGACAATGGAGATGTAGTTCACAACATTAATTCAATTATTTGTTTCTTGATAAAGGCCAAGTGGCCGAAAATTTGAAACAGAGTAAACATAGTGTTTTAATGTTTCTTTTTTAAGTTTGATATATTCTAGTGGTACTGAGACTTCCCTGTAGGCCCTGTTATATCTCACATTCGTACAGTAATTTCCTACAGGCCCATTTAGTTCGCCCAGTAATACTATAGAGACCCTGCGAACCCTGTTATATCTACCAGTAGTATTTTATCTTCCTACATGCCCTTTCTCTCAGTGGTACTCATTGTAGTCAACCTTAGGCACTGAGCTGGTAATAGACCCCCTCCCCTAGGGGGGATTTTGTACAATATGATTTCCTGATACTACATTATATCAGCCAAAAGATGAAATATGTTGGCCGTTTGAGAGTGGCAGCGTTTAAGTTTAACATTACGTTGCGTACGTTACCCACAAAATAGCATTAAACAATCCTGATAATGTCTCCAACATGACATGTTCATACTTACTTGCATACTGGGACATGTTTATGAACACAGTTACATATTTTAGCTTTCATTTTATAAATGTCTTGAGTTATTGGCGTTGTATACGTTACTAAGTGTTTCATAGGTTATTTCCGAGTATCGGTATGGCAGACATTGACTATACATGTATTAAATCGGTCAGTGAATATAGCAAGTCTATAAGGCTGCTACCTTAATTAATTAAAGTTCCTTATGGTGCTCGCTTACACTATTTTTACACGCCTATGTTATATAGGTTACCCGCAGAATAGCATTAAACGTTCAAGATAATGTCTCCACCATGACCTGTTCGTACGTATTTGCATGCTGGCACAGGTTTATGTAATTCTGATAACACAGTTTTTATTTTTAAGTATTCATTGTAATACCTTGAGTTAAAATCGTTGAATATGTTACTAAATATTACATACGTTATTTCTGAATATCTGTATGGCAGTAATCGACTATTCATTTATCAAATCTGTCAGGGAATATAGCAAATGTATAAGGCTGCTACTTAAATAAATTGAAGTGCCTTATTATGGTCGCTTACACTATTGTTAAAATGTGATCTATCAAATATATTGTGGGTACTCAGTACAGCTGCCTTTGTTGTGTTGGTTCTAAGGAATGTAGATTTGGAATCGCCTCACTCAGATGGTTCTAACAAGTACACAAAACATATTTATGGAGCAGAAATAAGTTAATATCTAACAGTATTTACTTTACAACCATGAGCAATAACATATTACTGCATAGGTGAGTTAATAAAGTAGACGTGCCTATGTACCAATATACATGTAGGTGCAACAAGTGAGCAGCATCGCAGTAAAACAACCGTTATTGCATATACAAACAGCAAAAGTTCATGCGAGTTTGGGCAACTGCATAGTCTCGCCCGAACCGTTGCTGCTTGCTCACATAAACAGTAGGTAATGGGGAACCTTCAGCGAAAAACCCTCTCATGCACACTGGAACATTGATGTTACATATTGTCAGAGAGAAGACTTCAGAAATGCTTTGAAAAGTACCATGCATTCAAATCAGAAGTTCTTAAAGGCAGTCACGGTGAAAAGCTCATTTCTGGGCAAGGTGTATGGAAATAATTCAGTGATGTTGACACTGATCAGGGCTAAAAAGTAAAAAAGAACAGGTCCACCACGGCTTAATTGTTGGATTTCGTTTACTCCGGTATTCAGTTGTATAACTGTTGGTTCCTTATCTTTGTTTTATCTCCTTTTATACATCGATTTGTATTTTATAGAATATGATACATCAATTAGTTAGGGATCTTTCCTGCGAACCATTGTACCACAGAATGCCCACGGAATTTCATTAGACATTTTTGTGTGTAATGATGTTACTATGTTCAACATTCAAAAACTCAAAAAGAATATAAGATAGAAATATAATATTTGCATTTTCGAAAAAGGTAAATACATACCATTTAATATTATAATAAATTTGTAAACAATCCATTTCAAAAAAAAATTAAGACCGACTATATAAGATGCATTAATCATTAAATTTTATATTGGGTAAGTAAGAAATGCTACACACATAACACAATGGGACGAGGGATGGCCTTTTTCGACAATAATTTCCCACCATACTAGAGTTTTCCCAGTATAGCCAAGCATGTGGGCGGCTAGGCTGGACCCAGCCCTACACACACCATGTGGTCTCGCTTTCTCTAAATCACTTTTGGGCCCACAGGAACCCAGCAGGAAAACCTACCCCACCCAAAAAATGCTAATTTTTCATGAAAAGGGGCGTTTTTTCGCTTATGTTCAGTACCACATTTCTCAATAACCAGAGTTTTCCCACTATAGCCGCTTATGCGGTTATGTAGGGCAGGGTAGGCCCTAACTTACCCACTAGGTGTCCCTCTCTCTAAATCACTTTTGCACCCACAGGAACCCAGCAGGAACAGGCATGACACCCGGCTGAAATAGCGCGAGTAAGGGCCCTTTTCGACAGTTTCCCACCATACTAGAGTTTTCCCAGTATAGCCAAGCATGTGGGCGGCTAGGCTGGACCCAGCCCTACACACACCATGTGGTCTCGCTTTCTCTAAATCACTTTTGGGCCCACAGGAACCCAGCAGGAAAACCTACCCCACCCAAAAAATGCTAATTTTTCATGAAAAGGGGCGTTTTTTCGCTTATGTTCAGTACCACATTTCTCAATAACCAGAGTTTTCCCACTATAGCCGCTTATGCGGTTATGTAGGGCAGGGTAGGCCCTAACTTACCCACTAGGTGTCCCTCTCTCTAAATCACTTTTGCACCCACAGGAACCCAGCAGGAACAGGCATGACACCCGGCTGAAATAGCGCGAGTAAGGGCCCTTTTCGACAGTTTCCCACCATACTAGAGTTTTCCCAGTATAGCCAAGCATGTGGGCGGCTAGGCTGGACCCAGCCCTACACACACCATGTGGTCTCGCTTTCTCTAAATCACTTTTGGGCCCACAGGAACCCAGCAGGAAAACCTACCCCACCCAAAAAATGCTAATTTTTCATGAAAAGGGGCGTTTTTTCGCTTATGTTCAGTACCACATTTCTCAATAACCAGAGTTTTCCCACTATAGCCGCTTATGCGGTTATGTAGGGCAGGGTAGGCCCTAACTTACCCACTAGGTGTCCCTCTCTCTAAATCACTTTTGCACCCACAGGAACCCAGCAGGAACAGGCATGACACCCGGCTGAAATAGCGCGAGTAAGGGGCCCTTTTCGACAGTTTCCCACCATACTAGAGTTTTCCCAGTATAGCCAAGCATGTGGGCGGCTAGGCTGGACCCAGCCCTACACACACCATGTGGTCTCGCTTTCTCTAAATCACTTTTGGGCCCACAGGAACCCAGCAGGAAAACCTACCCCACCCAAAAAATGCTAATTTTTCATGAAAAGGGGCGTTTTTTCGCTTATGTTCAGTACCACATTTCTCAATAACCAGAGTTTTCCCACTATAGCCGCTTATGCGGTTATGTAGGGCAGGGTAGGCCCTAACTTACCCACTAGGTGTCCCTCTCTCTAAATCACTTTTGCACCCACAGGAACCCAGCAGGAACAGGCATGACACCCGGCTGAAATAGCGCGAGTAAGGGCCCTTTTCGACAGTTTCCCACCATACTAGAGTTTTCCCAGTATAGCCAAGCATGTGGGCGGCTAGGCTGGACCCAGCCCTACACACACCATGTGGTCTCGCTTTCTCTAAATCACTTTTGGGCCCACAGGAACCCAGCAGGAAAACCTACCCCACCCAAAAAATGCTAATTTTTCATGAAAAGGGGCGTTTTTTCGCTTATGTTCAGTACCACATTTCTCAATAACCAGAGTTTTCCCACTATAGCCGCTTATGCGGTTATGTAGGGCAGGGTAGGCCCTAACTTACCCACTAGGTGTCCCTCTCTCTAAATCACTTTTGCACCCACAGGAACCCAGCAGGAACAGGCATGACACCCGGCTGAAATAGCGCGAGTAAGGGCCCTTTTCGACAGTTTCCCACCATACTAGAGTTTTCCCAGTATAGCCAAGCATGTGGGCGGCTAGGCTGGACCCAGCCCTACACACACCATGTGGTCTCGCTTTCTCTAAATCACTTTTGGGCCCACAGGAACCCAGCAGGAAAACCTACCCCACCCAAAAAATGCTAATTTTTCATGAAAAGGGGCGTTTTTTCGCTTATGTTCAGTACCACATTTCTCAATAACCAGAGTTTTCCCACTATAGCCGCTTATGCGGTTATGTAGGGCAGGGTAGGCCCTAACTTACCCACTAGGTGTCCCTCTCTCTAAATCACTTTTGCACCCACAGGAACCCAGCAGGAACAGGCATGACACCCGGCTGAAATAGCGCGAGTAAGGGGCCCTTTTCGACAGTTTCCCACCATACTAGAGTTTTCCCAGTATAGCCAAGCATGTGGGCGGCTAGGCTGGACCCAGCCCTACACACACCATGTGGTCTCGCTTTCTCTAAATCACTTTTGGGCCCACAGGAACCCAGCAGGAAAACCTACCCCACCCAAAAAATGCTAATTTTTCATGAAAAGGGGCGTTTTTTCGCTTATGTTCAGTACCACATTTCTCAATAACCAGAGTTTTCCCACTATAGCCGCTTATGCGGTTATGTAGGGCAGGGTAGGCCCTAACTTACCCACTAGGTGTCCCTCTCTCTAAATCACTTTTGCACCCACAGGAACCCAGCAGGAACAGGCATGACACCCGGCTGAAATAGCGCGAGTAAGGGCCCTTTTCGACAGTTTCCCACCATACTAGAGTTTTCCCAGTATAGCCAAGCATGTGGGCGGCTAGGCTGGACCCAGCCCTACACACACCATGTGGTCTCGCTTTCTCTAAATCACTTTTGGGCCCACAGGAACCCAGCAGGAAAACCTACCCCACCCAAAAAATGCTAATTTTTCATGAAAAGGGGCGTTTTTTCGCTTATGTTCAGTACCACATTTCTCAATAACCAGAGTTTTCCCACTATAGCCGCTTATGCGGTTATGTAGGGCAGGGTAGGCCCTAACTTACCCACTAGGTGTCCCTCTCTCTAAATCACTTTTGCACCCACAGGAACCCAGCAGGAACAGGCATGACACCCGGCTGAAATAGCGCGAGTAAGGGGCCCTTTTCGACAGTTTCCCACCATACTAGAGTTTTCCCAGTATAGCCAAGCATGTGGGCGGCTAGGCTGGACCCAGCCCTACACACACCATGTGGTCTCGCTTTCTCTAAATCACTTTTGGGCCCACAGGAACCCAGCAGGAAAACCTACCCCACCCAAAAAATGCTAATTTTTCATGAAAAGGGGCGTTTTTTCGCTTATGTTCAGTACCACATTTCTCAATAACCAGAGTTTTCCCACTATAGCCGCTTATGCGGTTATGTAGGGCAGGGTAGGCCCTAACTTACCCACTAGGTGTCCCTCTCTCTAAATCACTTTTGCACCCACAGGAACCCAGCAGGAACAGGCATGACACCCGGCTGAAATAGCGCGAGTAAGGGCCCTTTTCGACAGTTTCCCACCATACTAGAGTTTTCCCAGTATAGCCAAGCATGTGGGCGGCTAGGCTGGACCCAGCCCTACACACACCATGTGGTCTCGCTTTCTCTAAATCACTTTTGGGCCCACAGGAACCCAGCAGGAAAACCTACCCCACCCAAAAAATGCTAATTTTTCATGAAAAGGGGCGTTTTTTCGCTTATGTTCAGTACCACATTTCTCAATAACCAGAGTTTTCCCACTATAGCCGCTTATGCGGTTATGTAGGGCAGGGTAGGCCCTAACTTACCCACTAGGTGTCCCTCTCTCTAAATCACTTTTGCACCCACAGGAACCCAGCAGGAACAGGCATGACACCCGGCTGAAATAGCGCGAGTAAGGGCCCTTTTCGACAGTTTCCCACCATACTAGAGTTTTCCCAGTATAGCCAAGCATGTGGGCGGCTAGGCTGGACCCAGCCCTACACACACCATGTGGTCTCGCTTTCTCTAAATCACTTTTGGGCCCACAGGAACCCAGCAGGAAAACCTACCCCACCCAAAAAATGCTAATTTTTCATGAAAAGGGGCGTTTTTTCGCTTATGTTCAGTACCACATTTCTCAATAACCAGAGTTTTCCCACTATAGCCGCTTATGCGGTTATGTAGGGCAGGGTAGGCCCTAACTTACCCACTAGGTGTCCCTCTCTCTAAATCACTTTTGCACCCACAGGAACCCAGCAGGAACAGGCATGACACCCGGCTGAAATAGCGCGAGTAAGGGGCCCTTTTCGACAGTTTCCCACCATACTAGAGTTTTCCCAGTATAGCCAAGCATGTGGGCGGCTAGGCTGGACCCAGCCCTACACACACCATGTGGTCTCGCTTTCTCTAAATCACTTTTGGGCCCACAGGAACCCAGCAGGAAAACCTACCCCACCCAAAAAATGCTAATTTTTCATGAAAAGGGGCGTTTTTTCGCTTATGTTCAGTACCACATTTCTCAATAACCAGAGTTTTCCCACTATAGCCGCTTATGCGGTTATGTAGGGCAGGGTAGGCCCTAACTTACCCACTAGGTGTCCCTCTCTCTAAATCACTTTTGCACCCACAGGAACCCAGCAGGAACAGGCATGACACCCGGCTGAAATAGCGCGAGTAAGGGCCCTTTTCGACAGTTTCCCACCATACTAGAGTTTTCCCAGTATAGCCAAGCATGTGGGCGGCTAGGCTGGACCCAGCCCTACACACACCATGTGGTCTCGCTTTCTCTAAATCACTTTTGGGCCCACAGGAACCCAGCAGGAAAACCTACCCCACCCAAAAAATGCTAATTTTTCATGAAAAGGGGCGTTTTTTCGCTTATGTTCAGTACCACATTTCTCAATAACCAGAGTTTTCCCACTATAGCCGCTTATGCGGTTATGTAGGGCAGGGTAGGCCCTAACTTACCCACTAGGTGTCCCTCTCTCTAAATCACTTTTGCACCCACAGGAACCCAGCAGGAACAGGCATGACACCCGGCTGAAATAGCGCGAGTAAGGGCCCTTTTCGACAGTTTCCCACCATACTAGAGTTTTCCCAGTATAGCCAAGCATGTGGGCGGCTAGGCTGGACCCAGCCCTACACACACCATGTGGTCTCGCTTTCTCTAAATCACTTTTGGGCCCACAGGAACCCAGCAGGAAAACCTACCCCACCCAAAAAATGCTAATTTTTCATGAAAAGGGGCGTTTTTTCGCTTATGTTCAGTACCACATTTCTCAATAACCAGAGTTTTCCCACTATAGCCGCTTATGCGGTTATGTAGGGCAGGGTAGGCCCTAACTTACCCACTAGGTGTCCCTCTCTCTAAATCACTTTTGCACCCACAGGAACCCAGCAGGAACAGGCATGACACCCGGCTGAAATAGCGCGAGTAAGGGGCCCTTTTCGACAGTTTCCCACCATACTAGAGTTTTCCCAGTATAGCCAAGCATGTGGGCGGCTAGGCTGGACCCAGCCCTACACACACCATGTGGTCTCGCTTTCTCTAAATCACTTTTGGGCCCACAGGAACCCAGCAGGAAAACCTACCCCACCCAAAAAATGCTAATTTTTCATGAAAAGGGGCGTTTTTTCGCTTATGTTCAGTACCACATTTCTCAATAACCAGAGTTTTCCCACTATAGCCGCTTATGCGGTTATGTAGGGCAGGGTAGGCCCTAACTTACCCACTAGGTGTCCCTCTCTCTAAATCACTTTTGCACCCACAGGAACCCAGCAGGAACAGGCATGACACCCGGCTGAAATAGCGCGAGTAAGGGCCCTTTTCGACAGTTTCCCACCATACTAGAGTTTTCCCAGTATAGCCAAGCATGTGGGCGGCTAGGCTGGACCCAGCCCTACACACACCATGTGGTCTCGCTTTCTCTAAATCACTTTTGGGCCCACAGGAACCCAGCAGGAAAACCTACCCCACCCAAAAAATGCTAATTTTTCATGAAAAGGGGCGTTTTTTCGCTTATGTTCAGTACCACATTTCTCAATAACCAGAGTTTTCCCACTATAGCCGCTTATGCGGTTATGTAGGGCAGGGTAGGCCCTAACTTACCCACTAGGTGTCCCTCTCTCTAAATCACTTTTGCACCCACAGGAACCCAGCAGGAACAGGCATGACACCCGGCTGAAATAGCGCGAGTAAGGGGCCCTTTTCGACAGTTTCCCACCATACTAGAGTTTTCCCAGTATAGCCAAGCATGTGGGCGGCTAGGCTGGACCCAGCCCTACACACACCATGTGGTCTCGCTTTCTCTAAATCACTTTTGGGCCCACAGGAACCCAGCAGGAAAACCTACCCCACCCAAAAAATGCTAATTTTTCATGAAAAGGGGCGTTTTTTCGCTTATGTTCAGTACCACATTTCTCAATAACCAGAGTTTTCCCACTATAGCCGCTTATGCGGTTATGTAGGGCAGGGTAGGCCCTAACTTACCCACTAGGTGTCCCTCTCTCTAAATCACTTTTGCACCCACAGGAACCCAGCAGGAACAGGCATGACACCCGGCTGAAATAGCGCGAGTAAGGGGCCCTTTTCGACAGTTTCCCACCATACTAGAGTTTTTCCAGTATAGCCAAGCATGTGGGCGGCTAGGCTGGACCCAGCCCTACACACACCATGTGGTCTCGCTTTCTCTAAATCACTTTTGGGCCCACAGGAACCCAGCAGGAAAACCTACCCCACCCAAAAAATGCTAATTTTTCATGAAAAGGGGCGTTTTTTCGCTTATGTTCAGTACCACATTTCTCAATAACCAGAGTTTTCCCACTATAGCCGCTTATGCGGTTATGTAGGGCAGGGTAGGCCCTAACTTACCCACTAGGTGTCCCTCTCTCTAAATCACTTTTGCACCCACAGGAACCCAGCAGGAACAGGCATGACACCCGGCTGAAATAGCGCGAGTAAGGGCCCTTTTCGACAGTTTCCCACCATACTAGAGTTTTCCCAGTATAGCCAAGCATGTGGGCGGCTAGGCTGGACCCAGCCCTACACACACCATGTGGTCTCGCTTTCTCTAAATCACTTTTGGGCCCACAGGAACCCAGCAGGAAAACCTACCCCACCCAAAAAATGCTAATTTTTCATGAAAAGGGGCGTTTTTTCGCTTATGTTCAGTACCACATTTCTCAATAACCAGAGTTTTCCCACTATAGCCGCTTATGCGGTTATGTAGGGCAGGGTAGGCCCTAACTTACCCACTAGGTGTCCCTCTCTCTAAATCACTTTTGCACCCACAGGAACCCAGCAGGAACAGGCATGACACCCGGCTGAAATAGCGCGAGTAAGGGCCCTTTTCGACAGTTTCCCACCATACTAGAGTTTTCCCAGTATAGCCAAGCATGTGGGCGGCTAGGCTGGACCCAGCCCTACACACACCATGTGGTCTCGCTTTCTCTAAATCACTTTTGGGCCCACAGGAACCCAGCAGGAAAACCTACCCCACCCAAAAAATGCTAATTTTTCATGAAAAGGGGCGTTTTTTCGCTTATGTTCAGTACCACATTTCTCAATAACCAGAGTTTTCCCACTATAGCCGCTTATGCGGTTATGTAGGGCAGGGTAGGCCCTAACTTACCCACTAGGTGTCCCTCTCTCTAATCACTTTTGCACCCACAGGAACCCAGCAGGAACAGGCATGACACCCGGCTGAAATAGCGCGAGTAAGGGGCCCTTTTCGACAGTTTCCCACCATACTAGAGTTTTCCCAGTATAGCCAAGCATGTGGGCGGCTAGGCTGGACCCAGCCCTACACACACCATGTGGTCTCGCTTTCTCTAAATCACTTTTGGGCCCACAGGAACCCAGCAGGAAAACCTACCCCACCCAAAAAATGCTAATTTTTCATGAAAAGGGGCGTTTTTTTCGCTTATGTTCAGTACCACATTTCTCAATAACCAGAGTTTTCCCACTATAGCCGCTTATGCGGTTATGTAGGGCAGGGTAGGCCCTAACTTACCCACTAGGTGTCCCCTCTCTCTAAATCACTTTGCACCCACAGGAACCCAGCAGGAACAGGCATGACACCCGGCTGAAATAGCGCGAGTAAGGGCCCTTTTCGACAGTTTCCCACCATACTAGAGTTTTCCCAGTATAGCCAAGCATGTGGGCGGCTAGGCTGGACCCAGCCCTACACACACCATGTGGTCTCGCTTTCTCTAAATCACTTTTGGGCCCACAGGAACCCAGCAGGAAAACCTACCCCACCCAAAAAATGCTAATTTTTCATGAAAAGGGGCGTTTTTTCGCTTATGTTCAGTACCACATTTCTCAATAACCAGAGTTTTCCCACTATAGCCGCTTATGCGGTTATGTAGGGCAGGGTAGGCCCTAACTTACCCACTAGGTGTCCCTCTCTCTAAATCACTTTTGCACCCACAGGAACCCAGCAGGAACAGGCATGACACCCGGCTGAAATAGCGCGAGTAAGGGGCCCTTTTCGACAGTTTCCCACCATACTAGAGTTTTCCCAGTATAGCCAAGCATGTGGGCGGCTAGGCTGGACCCAGCCCTACACACACCATGTGGTCTCGCTTTCTCTAAATCACTTTTGGGCCCACAGGAACCCAGCAGGAAAACCTACCCCCACCCAAAAAATGCTAATTTTTCATGAAAAGGGGCGTTTTTTCGCTTATGTTCAGTACCACATTTCTCAATAACCAGAGTTTTCCCACTATAGCCGCTTATGCGGTTATGTAGGGCAGGGTAGGCCCTAACTTACCCACTAGGTGTCCCTCTCTCTAAATCACTTTTGCACCCACAGGAACCCAGCAGGAACAGGCATGACACCCGGCTGAAATAGCGCGAGTAAGGGCCCTTTTCGACAGTTTCCCACCATACTAGAGTTTTCCCAGTATAGCCAAGCATGTGGGCGGCTAGGCTGGACCCAGCCCTACACACACCATGTGGTCTCGCTTTCTCTAAATCACTTTTGGGCCCACAGGAACCCAGCAGGAAAACCTACCCCACCCAAAAAATGCTAATTTTTCATGAAAAGGGCGTTTTTTCGCTTATGTTCAGTACCACATTTCTCAATAACCAGAGTTTTCCCACTATAGCCGCTTATGCGGTTATGTAGGGCAGGGTAGGCCCTAACTTACCCACTAGGTGTCCCTCTCTCTAAATCACTTTTGCACCCACAGGAACCCAGCAGGAACAGGCATGACACCCGGCTGAAATAGCGCGAGTAAGGGCCCTTTTCGACAGTTTCCCACCATACTAGAGTTTTCCCAGTATAGCCAAGCATGTGGGCGGCTAGGCTGGACCCAGCCCTACACACACCATGTGGTCTCGCTTTCTCTAAATCACTTTTGGGCCCACAGGAACCCAGCAGGAAAACCTACCCCACCCAAAAAATGCTAATTTTTCATGAAAAGGGGCGTTTTTTCGCTTATGTTCAGTACCACATTTCTCAATAACCAGAGTTTTCCCACTATAGCCGCTTATGCGGTTATGTAGGGCAGGGTAGGCCCTAACTTACCCACTAGGTGTCCCTCTCTCTAAATCACTTTTGCACCCACAGGAACCCAGCAGGAACAGGCATGACACCCGGCTGAAATAGCGCGAGTAAGGGCCCTTTTCGACAGTTTCCCACCATACTAGAGTTTTCCCAGTATAGCCAAGCATGTGGGCGGCTAGGCTGGACCCAGCCCTACACACACCATGTGGTCTCGCTTTCTCTAAATCACTTTTGGGCCCACAGGAACCCAGCAGGAAAACCTACCCCACCCAAAAAATGCTAATTTTTCATGAAAAGGGGCGTTTTTTCGCTTATGTTCAGTACCACATTTCTCAATAACCAGAGTTTTCCCACTATAGCCGCTTATGCGGTTATGTAGGGCAGGGTAGGCCCTAACTTACCCACTAGGTGTCCCTCTCTCTAAATCACTTTTGCACCCACAGGAACCCAGCAGGAACAGGCATGACACCCGGCTGAAATAGCGCGAGTAAGGGCCCTTTTCGACAGTTTCCCACCATACTAGAGTTTTCCCAGTATAGCCAAGCATGTGGGCGGCTAGGCTGGACCCAGCCCTACACACACCATGTGGTCTCGCTTTCTCTAAATCACTTTTGGGCCCACAGGAACCCAGCAGGAAAACCTACCCCACCCAAAAAATGCTAATTTTTCATGAAAAGGGGCGTTTTTTCGCTTATGTTCAGTACCACATTTCTCAATAACCAGAGTTTTCCCACTATAGCCGCTTATGCGGTTATGTAGGGCAGGGTAGGCCCTAACTTACCCACTAGGTGTCCCTCTCTCTAAATCACTTTTGCACCCACAGGAACCCAGCAGGAACAGGCATGACACCCGGCTGAAATAGCGCGAGTAAGGGGCCCTTTTCGACAGTTTCCCACCATACTAGAGTTTTCCCAGTATAGCCAAGCATGTGGGCGGCTAGGCTGGACCCAGCCCTACACACACCATGTGGTCTCGCTTTCTCTAAATCACTTTTGGGCCCACAGGAACCCAGCAGGAAAACCTACCCCACCCAAAAAATGCTAATTTTTCATGAAAAGGGGCGTTTTTCGCTTATGTTCAGTACCACATTTCTCAATAACCAGAGTTTTCCCACTATAGCCGCTTATGCGGTTATGTAGGGCAGGGTAGGCCCTAACTTACCCACTAGGTGTCCCTCTCTCTAAATCACTTTTGCACCCACAGGAACCCAGCAGGAACAGGCATGACACCCGGCTGAAATAGCGCGAGTAAGGGCCCTTTTCGACAGTTTCCCACCATACTAGAGTTTTCCCAGTATAGCCAAGCATGTGGGCGGCTAGGCTGGACCCAGCCCTACACACACCATGTGGTCTCGCTTTCTCTAAATCACTTTTGGGCCCACAGGAACCCAGCAGGAAAACCTACCCCACCCAAAAAATGCTAATTTTTCATGAAAAGGGGCGTTTTTTCGCTTATGTTCAGTACCACATTTCTCAATAACCAGAGTTTTCCCACTATAGCCGCTTATGCGGTTATGTAGGGCAGGGTAGGCCCCTAACTTACCCACTAGGTGTCCCTCTCTCTAAATCACTTTTGCACCACAGGAACCCAGCAGGAACAGGCATGACACCCGGCTGAAATAGCGCGAGTAAGGGCCCTTTTCGACAGTTTCCCACCATACTAGAGTTTTCCCAGTATAGCCAAGCATGTGGGCGGCTAGGCTGGACCCAGCCCTACACACACCATGTGGTCTCGCTTTCTCTAAATCACTTTTGGGCCCACAGGAACCCAGCAGGAAAACCTACCCCACCCAAAAAATGCTAATTTTTCATGAAAAGGGGCGTTTTTTCGCTTATGTTCAGTACCACATTTCTCAATAACCAGAGTTTTCCCACTATAGCCGCTTATGCGGTTATGTAGGGCAGGGTAGGCCCTAACTTACCCACTAGGTGTCCCTCTCTCTAAATCACTTTTGCACCCACAGGAACCCAGCAGGAACAGGCATGACACCCGGCTGAAATAGCGCGAGTAAGGGCCCTTTTCGACAGTTTCCCACCATACTAGAGTTTTCCCAGTATAGCCAAGCATGTGGGCGGCTAGGCTGGACCCAGCCCTACACACACCATGTGGTCTCGCTTTCTCTAAATCACTTTTGGGCCCACAGGAACCCAGCAGGAAAACCTACCCCACCCAAAAAATGCTAATTTTTCATGAAAAGGGGCGTTTTTTCGCTTATGTTCAGTACCACATTTCTCAATAACCAGAGTTTTCCCACTATAGCCGCTTATGCGGTTATGTAGATACTCATAACAGGTAGGCCCTAACTTACCCACTAGGTGTCCCTCTCTCTAAATCACTTTTGCACCCACAGGAACCCAGCAGGAACAGGCATGACACCCGGCTGAAATAGCGCGAGTAAGGGGCCCTTTTCGACAGTTTCCCACCATACTAGAGTTTTCCCAGTATAGCCAAGCATGTGGGCGGCTAGGCTGGACCCAGCCCTACACACACCATGTGGTCTCGCTTTCTCTAAATCACTTTTGGGCCCACAGGAACCCAGCAGGAAAACCTACCCCACCCAAAAAATGCTAATTTTTCATGAAAAGGGGCGTTTTTTCGCTTATGTTCAGTACCACATTTCTCAATAACCAGAGTTTCCCACTATAGCCGCTTATGCGGTTATGTGTTTTTTCGCTTTATTTCAGTACACACATTTCTCAATAACCAGAGTTTTTTTAACCACTATAGCCCGCTTATGCGGTTATGTAA
>CAXHUL010000292.1:3026-210180 GCA_964019695.1 Loripinus fragilis | reverse complement strand
CTTTTTATGCCTTCGTTCGGCTGAGCTCAGTTAAGCGTTTGATTTAAGGAACCTATGTTATTCCAAAATATCTGTAGTGACGCTTCTATGGTACAGGATTGCTGGAATCTAGCGAAAACTCGAGTCAGATCGAAAACATATGCCCTGCGCCCAGTTGTTGCATATTTAAATAGCTAGTGTCATACATGCCCGGTACAAAAAATCTAAAACAGTATAGTAGAATTTAGTTGACAACCGCGTAAATTGCACAATTGTGAAAGCCTTACGTCCCTCTGCGTAAGTACGTTGGTGACTGAACAAAAGAGTTGTCAGCACACCTCACCCACATCCCCCGCTTCCCGACAGAACTTTGTAGATCCCAGCATGATCTGAACTTTGTCACTACTTTCAATGCCTTTAACAAAAGGTATATACCACACTTACCAACTTTAACACAAACTATCTCATGATCTGCAAGGTCTACACTGATGTAGATGGTATAAAATAGTTATCCCATGTTTGTCCACCTGTACGTAAGATAAACCACTCGCTAAAACTTTGTGGATTATCTCCACGTAGGCGGACAACCCATTGTATAACTATAAGATAAACAAAATGTGAAGCATGTATGTTTTTTCACACAATTGAACACCTATAAAGCGCTCATTGGCGCAGACTCTTCGATAATATACAATGCAGGGGGTGGAGCCAGGATTTCTGGAAAGGGAGTTCATATGTTTTAAGATGAGGGGTTCGCTTTGCGGATTTTATCTCATTTTTCTTAAATATCCCATGAAAATGAAGTAATTTGGTCGACCAAATTATTTCACTTTCATAGAAAAATGAAGTAATTTGGTCTCACTGAGACCAAGTTATTTCACTTTCATAGAATATTCTAAAAAAGGGGGGGGAGGAGGGGGGTTCGAGCATATCCCCTGAACCCCCTCTGGTTCTGCCACTGCAGTGTGATAAGTACCGAGATAACGTGTTATCATGTTATCTCAATTCTCGTGCTTTTATCATCTAGAGCGTCATATGACATTTTTTCACGTCTTGTTGACGTGATTACGTTGGCGTCCAAAGACCTACCTAGCATCGAGGTTATAAAACTCGAGTTCATTCTCAAACTCAGCAAGCAGCCAATCATTGCGCTTTATTTTCAGTTTGAGACTGTACTCAAGTTTTATAACCTCGAGACCTGTAGGCTCGACTTTTGATCAATGAACTGGCTATAGATTACACATTGTAAAATCACGTGTAAGCTAACATCAAAATTGGTGGCAGCTGGCCCTTTTTTGGTGTAAACTTACACGCAAGTTCTTTCTAAAATAACTTGAGGCCAACATTTTAGATCAACTAGTTATCAATTGTATAACATGTCTACCTGTTTTTGGAGAAGTTATTCTTCGGATTAATAAAATCGAGCAGGGCCTAGATTTTAAAGCGGTTTTAAACTTTACACCAATATTAGTGGCAGTTCAGTTTCCACCAAAATTGGTGTTAAGTTACATCATTTTTACAACGCACCTGTTGGCGCGACCCGGCTAAAAATTACAGTGGGCGGTCATATGTTTTATCAATCAGAGCGCTAAATTTAGACGAGCGGTTAATGACTACATGAGAAGATTTTTTGTAGTATTTATGTAATTTGTACAGGTAATACCCATATAAACTGGGTCAACAATCGTACGACATGTCCTATATCCGACAGTCATATCTTAGATTATGAGGGTAATGAGTTTGAAGATTGGAGCCGCCAATAACAAAAAGCTTTAGTGTGAATAGAGATAAATTGTGAGACTACACGCATTCATTGACAGATTTCAAAGTTAGACTGACATTTTCAGGCTTGCGAGCAGTCAATACAGTTTTATATTTTCTCAGAGGGTTTAATTTATCAAAAGTGAACATTGATGGAGAGTGCCAGGAATATCTTCTTTATTTTTATTCAGACTTTATGTTTATCCGAGGCCGCTCGAAAACCAAATATATTATTCATTGTCGCGGATGATTTGGGTGAGTACATGTATTGTTCGTAAAATGCATGATCTGACCCCGAGGTAATACAACTTTTTCTATGCTGAACTCAGCTGAGCATGAACTTTTTCCTACTTATTAATGTTAAAATGCCAAAAATTGTTGGCATTTTAACATTTATTAGCGTGATTAAAGCAATAAACTTCTTCAATAGTCGAGATTTTTAGTTTTTATAAGCAGTTGAAATTTCGTGCTCAGTAAGGTTGAGAATGAAGTAAGTTTTATAACCTTTGGGCCTAGCTATTTTCACAAGCTGCGTGTCCAAGAGGATCGAGGCGAAAAAATCTGTCTTCGCGGTCTCCGACCAGGTCATACCCAAACCAGCCTGCTAAGCTACAAAGACTGGCTAGAAAATTGAATTTTCGCTTGTAGCAGATATTACAGATATTGAACGCTCCAATTAGCGAATAACAAGGCGCTGATAAGACTGCGCGGAGGCACAGGCTGGTCGGTGCCTTTTTGTTCGCAAACCCCGAAGACAGGTTTTCAAAGTAGACCACTGTAAAAGTAGGTGAACTACAGTATATTCGGTGATAACGGAACTGCCTCTGATTTAAACGTCCGTGAAGTTAGCCGGACAGCCGGATCCGGCTGGAACAGAATTTCATGCCAGCAGGAACGGCCGGAACAGCTTCACACTGTGTAGGCCGTTATATGAACATGTTTGTTTGTTTTGATTTTTTACGCCCGAGTTTACAATTTTACAGTCATACCGGGACGGGTTGAACCA
The DNA here is from genome assembly GCA_964019695.1 of Loripinus fragilis. Lineage (NCBI taxonomy): Eukaryota > Metazoa > Mollusca > Bivalvia > Lucinida > Lucinidae > Loripinus > Loripinus fragilis. Next base: position 207,434 of record CAXHUL010000292.1, on the reverse strand, counting down.
GTACTAAACAGATGATAAAGTGTCTTGCTCAAGAACGTACGGCAGTCGGTCGGTGGACACTTTATCTAGTGCTTAAGTACTCCCGCTTAGTACTAGTAACATCCAGGAAGACACTAAATTATCCCGAAATGACTGAAGAATAATTGACTGGGGTGTTAATCCTCAACAATAAACAAATGAACAAAACCACAACGTAGTGGATAAACTTCTCGCCTTTTAAACCAGGGATCGCTGGTTCGATGCCCTGCTTCCCCAGTCTGTCTGGTGAGACTTTAAGCTACATACATATGACCTCAGATGTTGGTGGGACACAGGCCTTCAGATAAGAGTGTCTATTTGATATTTTTTCAGTCAAAACATAAACAAACGACTCAATAAGACGGTCCTTTTCAGCAAATAATTATGTTTAAACTGATAGAATATGTGCCGCGACGTGAGAAAATCTGTCATCGGTGATGATTCAAAGCAGCTTGCTCACTAGAAAATTAAAATTTCGCTCCCTAAGACAGGTTTTCAATGTGCACATCATTAAATATTTATAAGAACTGGCTCCCCCCCCCCCCCCCCCCTTCGCACCCCACCCCCGAAGGCAGGGTTTCAATAAGTATTCATAAGAACTGCCCCCCTTTTGCACCCCACCCCGAAGGCAGGGTTTCAATAAATATTCATAAGAACTGGCTCCGCCCTTTTCGTGAAGAGGATTTACTTTACATTGAGCCAAGTGACGTCATTTGAGGCGTGCATCAAAACGGCTAAGGTGACAAGTATTAGCTTTTCAAAAAAAACTGGCGTCGCTGCTTGCATTTTGTCCATGTACATGTGTTAGTTCTGATTATTAACGTCCGAGCTGTGGCTCCAAAAAATATTTAGATAGTGGGGGACCAAACCCTGACATTATTAAATAATTTTCATGCTCAACTCAACCCAGCAAGAAAGTTCAACTGATCATAGAAAAATATAGATTTTATCGCTAATGCTATATTTATCATGCTAATAAATGTTAAAATACCAAGAATTGTTGTCATTTTAACATTTATGAGCATGATTCATTTTGTACTCAGTTGAGATGAGCATGAAAACAATATTTATAACCTCGGGGCCTAGAGGTAAAGGTAGGTCCTCCCCCTCCTACATAACCATATAAGCGGCTAAAGCTTTAATCGGTCGGTTGGTGCCTGATGCTTATCTGTAGCTAGACCCACCGTGGCTCAACTTGAGGTTTTCTTTAGCTCTGACTATCTGTGAGTCATGAGCCCTTTTCTTTGTTTCATCATGGTGTGTTAATTTGATTAGAGTGTTTCTCCATGATGATACATTGCATTAGTTAGATGGCCTCCAGGCGAGCTGAACATTTCTTGTACTTCACAGAATCTAGGGCGAAGATTTGGTACCAGCAAAATACATTTAAGCCCCCCGGTGGCTTAGGCTGCTGTCCGTTCTAAGGCGGTGGTTCTGTTGTTGTTGACTTTTTGTTTATTGTTACTCACATTATGGGAGTCTGTAATTCTTCTATGTTTTGTTGTACGTTACTTTATGTCCGTTCTAGTATCGCAATCATCTTGATGGGGAAGAGAAAGCTGGTTGGTTTGCTTAATTTGTCTTCCTGGTTTTCCGTGATGGTTGAGTGGCTCTTCCTCGCGGTGCCACGGGGTTGTCTGCGATTTGTGATTGAGGTATCTCCTGATTATGCTCACTTACTATTTTTTTTATAGTGGGAAAACTCTGGTTATGGGGAAATGGGGTATTGAACATCGGCAAAAAACGCCCCTTTCCAAGCCTAGGGACCCATGTACTTGGCTATACTGGTTAACACTTGTTTGATGGGTAAATGGGCGAAAATGTCCCTTTCAGGCTGTCTTTGCAGTTGAGTTACATGCCAGCTTCTGCTGTGTTCCTGTGGCCCAATGAAGATTAAGAGAGTGGGATACCTAGTGGGTAAAGTAGTCCCTTCCTTCGTGGACGTAACCACATTAGCGGTTGTAGTGGCAAACTCTGGTTATGGGAGAGTGGGGTAATGAATATTGGCCAAAAACGACCCCTTCCATACAAAATGAGCATTTTTAGGTGGAGCAGGTTTTCCTGCTGGGTTCCTGGGACCCCAAAAGAAATTTAAAGAGTGTCAAACAATGTGGTGTATGAAGGACCGGGGTCCACCTAGGGGCAACATACTTTGTAATACTGGGAAAACTCTGTTGGATGGAAAATTGGCGAAAACGGCCCTTTCTTACTCTATTTTAGCTGGGTGTCATGCCTATTCCTGCTGGGTTCCTGTGGCTCCAAAAGTGATTGCGAGAGTAGGAGACCTAGTGGATGAGGTAGGCGCTCCCCCCCCCCCTACATATCTGTATAAGCGACTATAGTGGAAAAACTCTGGTAAATGGATAATGGGGTACTGAACGTTGTCGGAAAACGCCCCTTTCCATGCAAAATTTGCATTTTTGGGGAGGTGTAGGTTTTCCTGCTGGGTTCCTGTGGGCCCAAAAGTGATTTAGAGAGAGCGAGACTATGTGGTGTATGTAGGGCAGGGTCTATCCTAGCCGCCCACATGCTTGGTTATACTGTGAAAACTCTAGTATGGTAGGAAATTGGCGAAAAGGGCCCTTTCTCGAGCTATTTCAGCTGGGTATCATGCCTCTTCCTGTGGGGTTCCTGTGACTTCAAAGGTGATTTAGATAGTGGAAGACCTAGTGGGTAAGGTAGGCCCTTGCCATTCCCACATAACCGCATAGGCGGCTCTAGTGAGAAAACTCTGGTTATTGGACAAAGGGGTACTGAACATTGGCAGACAAACGCCCCTTTCCATGCAAAATAAGCATTTTTGGGGTGAGGTAGGTTTTCTTGCTGGGTTCCTGTGGGCCAAAAAATGATTTAGAGAGTGCGAGACCATATGGTGTATGTAGAGCTGGGCCCGGCCTAGCCGCCCACATACTTGGTTATACTGGAAAAAAACTCTAGTATGATGGAAAATTGGCGAAAAAAGCCCTTACTCGAACCATTTCAGCTGGGTGTCATGCCTGTTTCTGCTGGGTTCCTGTGGCTGCAAAAGTGGTTAAGAGAGTAGAAGACCTAGTGGATAAGGTAGGCCTTGTTCCACCTTACATAACAGCATAGGCGGTTAAAGTGGGAAAACTCTGGTTATTTGAAAATAGGGTACTCAACATTGGCTAAAAACGCCCCTTTCCATGCAAAATTAGCATTTTGTGGGTGGGGTAGGTTTCCCTGCTGGGTAACTGTGACCCCAAAACTGATTTAGAAAGTGCGAGACCATGTGGTGTATGTAGGGCTGGGGCCCACCTAGGGGTCCAAATACTTTGTTATACTTTGAAAACTCTGGTTTGATGGAAAATTGGTGAAAAACCTCCTTTCTTGTTCTATTAAAGTTGGGTGCCGTGCCTGTTCCTGCTGGGTTTAGGGGGACCCAAAAGTGATTTAGGGAGTAGGGGACCTAGTTGGTAAGGCAGGCCGTTTCAGCATCTACATAACATTAGAAGCGGCTATAGTAGGAAAACTCTGGTTAAGGTGAAAAATAGGTTAATGAACACTGGCGAAAAAACCGCTTCTTCCCTTGCAAATTTGCATTTTGGGGTGGGTTAGATTCTCCTGCTTGGTTCCTGTGGCCCAGAATGTGATTTAGAGAGTTCAAGACCATGTGGTGTATGTAGGGCTGGGTCCAGCTTAGACGCCCACATACATGATTATACTGGGAAAACTTTAGTATGATGGAAAATTGGCGAAAAGGGCCTTTCTTCGAGCTATTTCAGCTGGGTATCATGGCTGTTCCTAGCTTCATTTTAGCGGGGTGTCATGCCTGTTCCTGCATTAGCATTTTTGGGGTGTATTATGTTCTCCTGCTAGGTTCCTGTGGCCCCAAAAGTGATTTAGAGAGTGTGAGAACATGTGGTGTATATGTAGGGCTGGGCCCAGCCTAGGGCCCCTCATACTTGGTTATAGTTTTGCTTTTCGGGCCCCAGGAATGCAGAATGGACTTGGCCTCAATCTTTTTGAGCTCCACCTCCTTATCAGTCTCATTTTTCCCCATTGCTCTATGCTCTTTCTAGTTCCTTGTCCTTATTTATTTGCTCTGCCTCGATTTTGATCTTTTTCTTTTGGGCCTCACGTTTTATTCTTTTTTTTCCAATTCTTTATTCCTATTTTTGCTCATCCTCCCTTTGTTTGGCCATAAGCTTTATCTTTTTCTAATTATACCTCCTTTCCCTTTAATCAATCTCCCTTATATTTTGCTCGTACTCTCTTTCTGCAGCCGTTTCCTCCCTATCTATACCTTGTTGCCTTTTAACAAAATCCCTCAGCTCTTTCCCTTCATACCCAAACTTTCCCCCAATAGCACGTGCTTATCCATTATGGACTTAATTGGGTATATAAGGGATAACAAGGAAAAGGTATCCAGGAATATCTATATCTCTATTCACCTACTTGACTACCATAAGAAAACCTCCTTCACAATGTAATTTAAGTATACATGTCAAGTGTTAATTGTTTACACAATGTTCATCTTAACGAGTCATAGTCTAGTCAAAATCACTGCTCATAGCAAGTACAAAAATATATTTCTATGGATGTCTTCTGATAATTGAACTCAAGTGAGTCATGCTTTGTGTGATGTGATTTAAATTACCAATACCCTCAGACGCTATGAAAAATATTCAAACTGGTAGCCTTGATCAATAAGAAAATCCTACACAAGTACTCTTTTAGTCTTATAGATCTAATCAAAGGTGGACAAGTCTAAAAATCAATCAACTCTGGTCATTTTTCTTGGATTAGTTTACCCATATGGCAATCTAGAGGTCAAGAAAACCTGGGTCCCCTCAGAAATGAAAAATGTTGTGTCTATTTACAAATGTCACACTTTATCACAGGGAACACATGTAATAGATACTTCGTGTAACTGGTCAAGTGTAGCCTACGAACACAAAAGGGCTAGAAACTCTGTATTGTTGTATATAATTCAGGACTAGTTCACAAATCATCCAAAAAAATAGTGCACGCTCATGACCAAGTTGAAGCATAGAAAGCAGCAAATGAAACTCTTAATATCCCACTTCTGACACCATTGGTACATTCTAGGAATGGTCAAAAATTAAGTGGGAGGGTTTCATTTGTTGACCTCTGTCATCCCCACCCAGTTACCAGGCTAAAATAATGCACGCAACTAAATGTACAATTTTAAGCGTTTTTTTTATATACAAAAGATACACTCACATACAAAAAAGTACAGTACATAAACGTTATTGCTTTTGCTTTAGCTGGTCATCATATACTGAGATAAGCTTCCACTCTATGATGGCTTCCAAGTTGAATCAATAATAGAGTGTCCTATCTCCGCTGTACACCAGCAAAGCAAAAGCAAATCAACGTAGACACACAACAAAACTAATAAAGAGATCTCATGAGAAATTAAACCCCCAGACGTGTGAGTTCCTTGAATACTAAAAATCTTGTCCTGAGTTTTTGTATCAGTTTTTTCTTCAATTTACTTTGCGCAGATTTTATCTTATTTTCTCGTTGTAACTCTGGATTATAAATTGTGACGTTTCACATCAATTATCTTCCACTTTAAGGTGTATATTCTTGGTACGTATTTAAGAATAGGATTTGTCCATTTACAGGCTTATGGCCCCCTTCTTGTATTATTCATGGAGGCCGTGACTCTCCTACCACGTCACAGGTAGTTGGTTATTATCCAACCTGGTGGTCAAAGGAGTTGGACTTATTCCAGCCCTTTGTATAAGTATGCAACCTCTGGCTTGTTTTCACCTGATTTAAACTGTGATGGAGGGGACACATACAGAGAAAAGTCTGGAAGAGGCGATCAAATTAATAGAAATCGAATAACCAGAATCTCATTTAGTATGAAGTGGAGTTATTCTACTCAACTAAACAATTCAAAGTATCTCACATTTTCCTAACACTGTCCAAGGGGATAATACGCCTATGTCTAAGCTTTAATTTGGTATTAAGTTTATTAGTCTCGGATAAGTAACAACTGAGATATGAGTAGCTTTGTAGGCATTCCCCCCATTCTCAAATACGTTATGGGTTACCATTGAAACCATGCATTTTCACATAGCTCATACCAAAATATTTTTGAAAACAACTTCATCTCGCATTCAGGGTGTCCCAATAAACAATTTGGCAACCATGAAAAATTGTCCTGGGGTGCAAGGTAACCTGAAGGATACCCGGATACTGCTTAAGCCAATATATCAGAAGAATCGTTCATTTAGTGATGCAAGCACAAAATTTGGCACGAATGATGCCAAAGGTAAACTGTTTATGAAAAGCACGATTTCCACTTTGGCATTCAAGATGGTCGCCAATCCATTCAGATCATTACCAAACATCACTATTTATGTAAAAATTTAGTAATGCAGTCGCATAACCTTGCACAAATCATGTAAAATGATATATTCAGATGAAAAAATGGCCGCCTAAAACAGATCTAAAACTGTGTAACTTCATAGGGCAATTTGTCTGATTGGTGACATCCTTGCTGTGAGACTCAGCTTGGAGTTCAGTGTAAGACTGCATTCATTTACTCACTGCAGTTTGCAGTATAAATGTGTGTCCCAAATGCTATCTAATATGCACCAGTGTATTAACCAACTCGTTAGTTTTAGTACTATATTTAGATAGCTGCACCTGAGCTGACAAGATGTTCCATGGCGGGACAGCCAAGGCAATGGTCACATGGCTTTAGATACACACACGGTCTACTGATCGCAAGGAAATTAAATTACACTGAAAGAACTATCAGGCTTGGTGTAGGGCATATTTGCCTTATTAATTAACCGTAGAACATACAATGTCTAAGGTACATCCATTTAGTTTAATCTCTAAAACTGACTGGGAAAAGTGCTGTCTTTGTCAGGCAGTCACAAAAGAAATGATGATATCCCCCCCCCCCAACACGTTACACGTATGGTTCATTCTGATGACAATTTGTTGCCTCGTGTTCACCAACAGTAAACTCGAGCACGCCACTAAAAAGCATCTGACAATCAGAGTTATGATAGTGAAACACACTCAAAAATGCAAAGAACTAGCATTAGATTTTTTCTTATTCAAGAAAGTTGAACCCGCGTCAGAGCTGCGTCAGGCTATGACTTTTTGACTTTGGGATGGCTGTAGACCCTGCTCCCCACAGGGGTAATTTCGATGACTATAATTTCTTGATACTACTATATACATGCAACAGAATGAGACATGTTAGCCTTCTGAGAAGTGTAACATAAGCATGTAACATCACAATTACATACCCTACCCCAAAAATGTTAAATGATATTTTGGTGCCAATGCTAAAGTACTCTTAGAAAAAGTTACATACTGATTATTAAGCTTGTATGTGCTCATTGCATTGTGGGATGACTTTTAAAAGTGATTTATTCAAGCAGAAGTGTGTTACTTACATAACTTCATGTTACATATGTTATATTCGTGAACTACACCCTATAAAATCATTGATTTCATTTTAATACATTTTGATAAACTTTAAATGCATATTTTAGATCACAATACCATGACTATAAAAGGCAATTAACTGGCAAATTCAAAACTGCAAATAGCCTGTAGCTATCACAGAAATTGTAAGAGTTATAAGCTTTGGAGTATGATGACCCTAAATAAAATATATTATAAGGTAAAGACCTTTTCATTGCAATTGATCAGGTAATCATAATATGTAAGCCTTTAAACACCATAATATGAACATCCTATTGATAAAGAATAGTGTAAGGTAATATTTAACATTTTCTAGAGTAAATTATCATTCTATTGCTTGTTTTATTATAGGTAACGCATATAATTAGTTTTAATACTTTCTTTTTAATGCCTACTGTGCTTCCAGGCTTAAGTTATTCTGATATGCAGGGCATTTGGGTCTTCGTTTAAAATAAGGGTTGCTCTCAAAAATAAGATTAAGTTACGCTGTGTGCATTTACAACCACATGCTAAACGTCGATTGTTTTAATTAGGATTAAAGTTGTTAGATAAAAGAAAAACGGGGGTCACTTCAAAGCTGGAAACACAGTAGTTCTTGCTTTAAATTATGCATCATGGGGCGTTTTCATTTATTTTAAACCTATTTTTTGCACTTAATCGATAAAGCTGCAAGTTTGTCAGAAATGGAACTTAATAGTTATTATTAAAAGGCATTATCAATGCACGCTTAGTTTTGCAAAACATATTAACTGTTTAGCTTTTTTAAAACAACAAGATAAATTCATTGATTTGCCCTAAATTATAGATGTTAAAGCTCATAAACAAAGAGAATATGATATAATTTAAGCAACAGCTGAATAAAGACAATTCTCATGTTCAGTCAAATGTTTTAAGGTATCATATATAACCATATAAATATATAACATGGTCCTATTACCTGACATGATAAGATACAGTGAATTTAGATTGTTGAAATATTTATTTAGATTGATTGGTTGAGTTAAGGTTTAACATCCCAGTCAACAACATTCCAGTCATTCCAGGGCTTCATCTAGAGGAGGGAGAAAGAAAAGAAGAATATGATAGACTAAAAGGCCTTGACCCAAACTCAAATTTGCCACCAGTGAAGCAAATTTTATCCAAACAACAAGCCAAATATGACAGGACCATATCGCTAACAGCTCCAGCAAAGATCGCAGCTCCCTACCACCCACAGTATTCATCTGAAGAAAGTTTGATTCAATCACTTATTTAAATATTTAAAAGTTTAAAAAACAACTGAATATTTGTGTGTACCCAGTAAACTGTTGTTCACATTGTACAAACATAGTCAGTAACATGATAAGGCTAATTTACTTGCATATTTAAGTTCATTCACAATACAAAGCTGCTAATTACTAAACATGGTAGGATACAGATAATATTTGTTTATAATTCATATAGAATTTAGCATCTATTAGCTGGTACAATAAAAAACATGTTACTTTTGATACTATGCATTATAGCTGTCTGCAATCAGTTACTGTTAAAAGAGACTGTCTCCATATCAAACTTTATACCCACGTTTGTGTATACAGATGGTGACACATTCATTTATATTTAGCCATAGCTTTCATTGTTTAATTGATACAACTATTAATTATATCACTTTTAGTCTTCTGATCATTTGCTTGCCAATTAGCAATGTGAACTTTATAAATAAGTAATTTATCAAGAACAAAACTTTTAAAAATTGAGAAAACAGTTATAATTGTGGACATAACATGGCAATGATCACATGTCATGTGATCATATCAAGGGAAACAGGTCATTTGTTACTTACAATACCAATTTTAATTTATAAGGCTTTTTCAGACAGAAATAGATGATATCAAACTTGACCAGGTGTCATTTGAGTAAATTTAGAATAGATTTTAAATATTTAAGAATATTGGATGGAAATGTGTCAACATTGTTAGCACCAGCACTATGCATATGTGATTGGCCAAATGACCGCCAAAAGAATTCAGTTCTTTCACCTTGTGAATGATATCATTATAAATGTCAGATATTGATAAAGTAGTTCTTCTCCTTGTCATTTGTTTTATATGTGTTGTATATTATATAGTATACTGAATTCTCAATATCTCATCACATATTTATTATTTGGCAATAGAAAAAGTATCAGTTTCAACTTTTTTGATCATAGAATAAAAATTATAAATGCTCAACTGAAGATTGGGAACATTACATGAATTTTGATACTAATATCAGATATGGGCCAGGGCTTACACAGTTGGGCTAAATTCTGGTCCGAGACTTAATCAACATCTATTCTTTGTGTATGGGAGCAGCGATGGCTCTGCCGATTCAACATATTTGCACAGACTCGACTGAGCCTTTTTTTGTCACACTGCAATAAGTCCCAAAATCAAATGTGAGGCTCATTTGATTTATTCTTAGCATGAAATCAAGCCAAACTTACCATTCTTCAGATAAAAAGAGATGATAACCATAGGGATAAGCAAGAAGGTTACCATATGTGGACAGAATTAAACAATTAAAAAGAGAATGAATGCATGTTTTCTTTTTTTCTTTACTTGATTTGGACCTACTCTTGAAATGACTTGCAATTTCAAGTATTGTGAGTGAGCTTTTATCCTTGATTGTAATCAATTTAGTTGTTGTAATCAATAGCTGATGGACTATATATGTTTTATGGCTTATGCAAGGAATAATATATTTTAATTAGCTACTAAATGCTCACTGTTATGTTTTCATCTAAATTGAGCTGTAGATAGTGAAGAAAATGGTCTTCCGTAAAATATTTTACTGACCGTTCAAAGGCAGTACTTCTTTTGTGGATCCATTATGTTTTTGTTCTGTCTTGTGTTTGCTATGTCTTTGTGCGCGTCTGTTTATATGTGCTTTGTGGTCACCTGCTGGGAAAGGGCTGACCTCTTGGCTCTCGTTTGTGGTGTCTACTGTGAGTCTGTCACTTTCCCATTGGTATCCTGGGTCAGGTGTGGTACTTGATTGTATCATTTCCTGATCTTTGCACCCTTACTTACTTAAATTTGACTTTAACTATAATTTGACCTTTAAAATAAGTAGTTCTTTAAATGCCGTTTACATATATAATACGAAAAAAACTTCCAATGTGTTTTATTTGCTATGGTTAAGTATTTTTCAAGTGGCAGCAATTTATATCCACTAGTAGTTTTAACTCATATAGTGAATGGATTACACTAAAATAATGTTTATAAAGAAAGTAACATATATAACAGTAAAAATAGTTGCCTTAAGTTGCAATTATACTGCTAGCCATTTGCTTTCAATAAGAAAATAATAATATTGATACATACGAATAAGAAACAATTTGATATAATCACTATACAAGTTCCTATTTTAGGTATGGTAGTTAACTTTGATATTGCAGGGCGATCTTCCATCTGCTGAAGAGCTTACATATAGATATTAGTGTGTGGCTTATAAAATGAGACTTTTTATAGTAAACTACAATGAACAGCAGAGGTTCAGAGGTCTTTTGACAGCCCATGGTCAAGTGATAGCACTGTACTTAATATGAATATATTTGAAATTAAGTAATGTTTACTTCAGTAATATAAAAGGTGTTGATTGTTTTGTTTCTAACTGGTTGTTGGCTGCATTTATTTGAGTGCGTTCATTTCAATTATGTATTTGCACAATAGGATTTGAGACTATTATATGTTAACAGAGTTAACAAGGCTGTAACACAGTGAAATTCCAACTGCCATTACCTAACATGAGCCAGATTGCATTTTATATTCTTATGTACATTAAATGTAGCTTTAGATTATTTTATAGTGAACAAAATAGCCTCTTGATCGACGGAGGGGTTCCATTAGCAGAATTTTTGGATGCTACGTACGTTACTATATGTATTTTGCTTTAGAGATTAGCATGCTACTCTAGTATAATCTACTGTTGGTAATCACTTTCACGACATGCCAGCTGAATATACGTGTTTTTTAACCTTTCATGACTTTATTTCCTGCTTTTTAGCAAAATATGTGTTTGTTATTATTGTAAATTTATATGGGGGTAGCTATTTTCAAATGCCTACAAAAGATATTCTTTAAAAGATAGGGAGCTTAAAGATTAAAGTCTGAACGACAATCAAATGCTAATTAATTTGAAACATTGAGTGACAAAAATACGATATTGGCTCTGTGCGCATCCATCCAGCTTTCTTAATGCAGCCACCCAAGACTCAGAGTGCGAAACGAAGTTATAAAAAAAATTTGGTATGGGGCTATGTGAAAATGCATGGTTTCTCTTATATAATTCTCGAGATTAGAGGTAGGCCTACAAATTCAACCATATCTAGGTTTCTACTTATCCTGGAGCACTAAAATAGGTGTCAAATTAAAGCTTAGACAAATGTCTTTCTTCCAGTGATCAGATATGTATATGCTAATATGCATATTAATGAATAATAATGAAAACCTTAAAATGAAATAAAATCATAAAAAAACATAAATAAACATATTTCAGCCCAATAAGATCTTCAAACCGCCATTGTTGCCAGTTTTCATATAATCAGTGATACAATTTGATAAGTTCTTTCATCCAATGGTCCTATATGAAAATTATTTCATTTCCATATTCAAAACTGAATATGAAAACTTTAGAAATGATAGATAAAATCTCAGAAAAATTAAGGGGTGTACGAATCAAATTACCAATATCTCAGCTGATATGCGTCCTAGTGATTCAAACTTGGTGCCAAATCAATGCTCAGACATAATAACAATGCAAGCTTAAGGTCAGCTATGAAAAATGAAAAATAATTAACATGGATAATTATGAATGTTAATTAAAACAGTAGAAATAAATGAAAACTTGTGGAAAAATCTTGGCAATGTACTTACAAAATTAAGGGGTGTACGAATCAAATTACCAATATCTCAGCTGCTATGAGTCCTAGTGATTCAAACTTGGTGCCAAATCAATGCTTAGACATAATAACTTAATGTAAGCTCTAGGTTAGCTATGAAAAAAAATTAACATGGATAATTATGAATTTTGATTAAAACAGTAGAAATAAATAAAATCTCGCGAAAAATCTTGGCGATGTACTTACAAATCTTATAATACCTCTATTGCTAAGTGCCCTAGAGTACCAAACTTGGTTTTAAATTAATGCTATGACAAAAGTTTGTTTAACAAATAATAAAATTTAAAATGATCATAATATAATATTCATGAATATTGACGAAACCCTTAATATTTTGAGAAAATACTTCAGAATAAAGGGGATATACCTTCAAAAATATTGATATCTCAGCAGGTTATAGCCTTTAAGTAGCAAACATGGTGCCAACTTATTGCTATGACACAGCCTTTTATCTCAACGGTAATATTTGCCAGTTGTCTCATTTACATATTCATGAAAATTAATATAAACATTAGAATAAAGAGAAAAATTGCCGAAAAATAAAGGGGTATACCTACAAAATTACTAATATCTAAGCTGTTAATTGCCCTAGAGTAGCAACATTATACTTAATTTTAGTCTATGCATACCAATTTTACCTAGTGGGAAGACATAAGAATTATATAGTTTGTATAAGATCAATATTAATAAAAACTTTAAAATACAAAAAAAAAATGTATACAAATTGATAGCAATGTACATACAAAATTACTCATATCTCAACTACTATAGATATTTTATTTTTTTTCTTTTACTCAAGCAAACTTAGGATAATGCTGTTTGATATGGTACCAAATTTGCTTCAATAGAGCAATTGAAAGCTAAGATATGAATCATTTTGTAGGAATACCTCCTTAATTTTCTCTAATTTCTCACGTTTTCATCAATATTCATGAGAGTTTGCATTTGATCTGCTATAAATTGGATCATTTTGGTAAACATGCTGTGTCTAAGCATTAATTTAAAATCAGGTTTGGCAGGGCACTTAACAACTGAGATGTGAGTATTTTTTAAGTGCACACCCTTTATTTTTCTGCAACTGTTCATCATTTCTTCTGTTTTCATTAAAATTCATGAAAATTCATGATAAATATTATTCATATTATACCTTATGGTTAAAGTTAAATGTCTAAGCATTGATTTGGCACTAGGTTTGATACACTAGAACACATTGTTGGTGAAACACATGTGATTTTATTTGTACATCCTTTAATTTTTCTCAGATATTTTCTCTCATTACCAAAGTTTTCATTATTATTCATGAATATGCAAATGCGATAATTTTCATATAAGACCACAGGATGAAAGAACTTATCAAATTAATCATTGGCGATTTTTAAAATGGCAACAATGTGGTTTATGATGTTTTTGTGCTGAAACATGTTCATTTATGTTTTTTCATGATTTAACTTAATTTTTAAGGTTTTCATTACTATTCATAAATATACAAACCAGATGATTTGCAAATATGACCACAGGATAAAAGACATCTGTCTCAGCTTTAATTTGACACCAATTGTAGTGTTCTAGGATAAGTAGGACCCTAGATACGATTGCATTTGTAGGGCCTACCCCCCCCCCCCCCCCCCCCCCCCCCCCCCCAATCTCGAGGAGCATAAAATGGGTTTGCCTTGGAAAACATGCATTTTCACATTGCCCATACTAAATTATATTTTAGGAGAACTTCGTTTCGCATTCTGAGGCATACTGAACAATTTGGCATGAATTTAAAAGGCCCTAGGAGTGCAGGATATATCGTACTTCAACCCCTCCTCTTGGCTTATAGTTTGTACGCGATTTTCCCTCATTTTTTTTTTTAAGTTTTCATGTATATTCATATATGTTCAAATGAGATAATTTTCATATAGGACCGCAGGATGAATGGACTTGTCAAATTGTAACATTGATTACATTGAAACATGTAACAATGACAATATTGGGATGAAACCAGCATATTTATTTTTTTAATGATTTTCCCTTATTTTTAGCGTTTTATTAATATTCATGAATACGCAAATTATGCAAATATGATAACTTGCATATTTGACCACGGAATAAAGAGCCTATGTCTTAGCTTTAATTTAGTACAAATTAAGTAATCTATGACTAAAAGCAGCTGATGTATTATTGGCTTTATATTTATACACCATTCGTGAATCATATTTTTAATGTTGTCATAAATATTTATGAATATACAAATTAGATAATTTGCATATGCAACAAGGGGATAGTAGGCCTATGTCTAAGTTTCAATTTGGTATTAAGTTTAGTAGACTAGGATAATTATCAGCTGAGATATGAGTAATTTTGTAGGAAGTCTCCCATCCTCATATTCGCTATTGGTTGCCATAGAACCATGCATTTTCACATAACCCATACCATTTTTAGGACACCTTCGTTTCGCATTTAGGGGGTCCCAATGAACAATTTGACACCCATAAAAAGTTGTCCTGGGGGTGCAAGGTAACCTAAATTGGATGCAGGGGTAACATTTCTCTTGATTTCTCAATTTCATTTCTGGGACCTTGTATTATCAGTGCAAGTCGTGATTTTCTCTTTAGTCAGATCTTTCAGAGAATTTAACTTTACCTTGAGCTGTCAAGCACTTTTAAAATGATCTTCTACCAGACTTCTTGCAAACAACAATGTCAAATATGCCCGTTGGCTCCTTGTCCTTCTAAGGGATATGTTTTCATTAAAACAAACAAACCCTAAGATTTTCGATGAGTTTAATCAAGGAAAGTTTACTGTTTACAAGACACACAGAGCGTTTTCAGGCTCTGCAATCGGTCATGCTCGTGAGCAGGCGAATGCACTTGTGAAAGGAGATGGTGGTACAATTGGAATTTTGATCAATCTGCTTTGAAACGATGGATTGTATCTGGCCCAGAAGTTAGACGTTAGTCAATTTGTCAATCAATATGAGTTGGCATCCAAAGTAAAATTAGCAAATGAAGATTCCCTGCCCAAAATGCTAGTTTGAAGCCCTTATAATTGGGGCTGGGTGAAAAACGTTGAAGTGTGACAATCGCTACATGTAAGTATTTTGCCTAAAATGTACTCAGCTGTGTGTTGAATAAATTAGAAATACGCCAGTGCATATCAACAAAAAATATTCAGTTGAGTTTTCAGGTAAAGTTGTACTATATTTCAAAATTATTGAGGCCATCTTGAGAAATGTTGGTCATTTATAAATTTCAGAGTATGTCTTATATACTCTTGATATTGTTTTGACTTAATCACAATTATGTGATAAATAAGAGGTTTGCATCGATAAGGTAAAAAAATTTGAAGGATATTTTTTTCGAAACTGTATTTTTAAAGAGGAATATATGGCCATTTTGATAATCGGCGGCCATCTTGAATTTTATAAAATCGATGCTGTTTTTTTTAATATAACTTATTAATAAGTAGCTGGGTCATAATAAGTGTCGTATTAGCAAATGAATGAAACCAGAATTGAAATATTACAAATACTGTCTCTTTTATTGGCAGCCATCTTAAATACTGGCGGCCATTTTGAATTTTTGGCCTTATTATAAACCTTTCTTATAGTTTACACATTAGATATCTTTTTTATTGATAAGGTCAAGTTTTTTTACCTTTATCATCCGTATAAGGGTTCTTGTTATGATAATTGTCAAATTCTATATTTGGTATGGTGGCCATCTTGGAAAATGGCGATCAACTTAAATTTCGAGTTGCAAATTGTGGTTTTCGTAAACATTACATCCTTACAATTGTTTATGCCAAATTCGGTGCATTCATCACTAAATGAAAGATTGCTCTGTTAATGTGCTCCACTAATTTGGGAACTTTGCCAAGAACATATTTACGATTGCAATACAGTCAGGAAATGCCAGTAGCAGAATGTACATTGTTTTTTGATGTCAGTTAAGACAACTCAATCAAAACAACAGAGGGTGAGGGTAGAGGAGAAGCTACTGGCTTAGCCCTTGTCAGTACTGTTTCCGATCAGAACATGACATATGGGAAACAGCGTTTCAAAGTCACTAAAGATGGCTCTGATGTCGTTGATGAACTTACTACCGCTCAAGATGAAGCTAACACACACATGCTTCCAGTAACTATAGATTCATGTTTATTGTGACAGAAGACACAGATGTGTTTATCATTTGCCTTTCAGTATTCCATCATATAAGTGATATATGTATATCCGATGTGGACCAAAAATAGACTCCGTCACATTGACATGAGCAAAGTTAGGTAGTCTTTTGGTGAAGAGACTTGCAAAGCTTTACAAGGACTTCATACATTCTCTGGCTGCAACTCAGTCAGCGCTTTTGTAATCAGGGAAAAGTCAATGCTCTAAAGCTTTCTATTGATGGGGTAGACTGCATAAGGTCATATGGTAGGATTGTGTAAGGCTTGAACTAAGGTTAAGGTTGGTTAAGGTTGGTACCGTGAAACTAGTTTAAGCCCTCCAGTAATTTTCTTGCTGACTGTTCCAAGGCGGTTCTTCTTTTGTAAATCTGATTTATTATTTGTATTTATTTTTGCCATACTGCCATGTTTGTTACTTGCAGCTTTGAGGTCACCTGTTGGGAAAAAGCTGACCTCTTGGCTCTCTTGTATGTGATGTTTTCTTGTGTTTTGTCACTTTCCCATACAGTGTCCTTGGTCAGGCGTGGTACTTGATTGTACCAATTTCTGATATTTGCCTTCTTTCTTACTTTGGATTCTGTCAAAGGAACTGTTTACACTATTGCAAGAGTTTGTGTGCAAAAAGTGTGGTTCACAGACCTCTCTTTGCAAAGTGAGTTACTTGAGATACCAGTTGTTAAGGATCAAGAAAGGAGATGCAGATTCTAATCAACTTCCACCTTGTCAAGATACCCTTAGGCTTTATGCTATGCAGGCTAATTATCAAGCATACATATGGAAATGTGTTTAAAACAAGAAACAGACACCCAAGCCCAGAGAGATTGGATGGATGATACATGATAGCCAGATAGTGATTGACTGGATGCAGGTTTCGATATACTGGTTACCTAAACTTCATAAACGGCCCTATAAGTCGCGTTTTATTGCTAATTCTACTTCATGTACAACTACTAAGTTGTCTATTCTTTTGACTTCTTGCTGCACTGCGATTAAAAACCATGTCATTATATATTGCACAACAGTTTATGTAAGAAATGGTCTAAATTTATTTTGGTTTATTAAAAATTCAGGTGAAATTCTTAATAAATTAAAGTCTATAGGTTTTCTAGCATCTAGTTTGTCTACACATGATTTCTCTTCTCTCTATACTATATTGCCTCATAATCTAATCAAAGAAAAACTAATAGAATCAATTGAAGAAACATTTAACAGAGAGGGCTCACTTTATTTGGCTTGTAATGATAAAATGCCTTTATACTTCTGAACAACCTAAAAGATATAAATTGCGGTCATGTCAGAAAATGTGTAATGCTCTCCATTATCTTTTAGACAATTTATTTATAAGATTTGGCTCTAAATTACATTGACACATTTTAGGTATTCCATTGGGTACTAATTGTGCTCCCCTTGTTGCCGATTTGTTTTTGTTTTGTTATTAGAGAGACTTCATGTTGTCTCTGTCAGACAATAATCACACTGATATTATTGAAACTTTTAACTCCACTTCCAGCAATTTAGATGACTTACTTAATATTGATAATCCTTATTTTGAACAAATGGTAGGTCAGATATATCCTACTCAACTTCAGTTAAACAAGGCAAGTTCATCTGATACTGAAGCTCCGTTTTTGGACTTAAACTTGTCCATAACAAATGGCATAGTTTTCTAAAATTTATGATAAATGGGATGATTTTAATTTTGAAATAGTAAATTTCCCACTTCTTGATGGAGATGTTCCTCGCTCCCCTTCCTATGGCGTATATATTTCTCAGCTTATTCGTTTTGCAAGAGAGTGTTCTAATGTTGATGACTTCAACAACAGAAACTTATTATTAAATGCTAATATATCATAAATTCGAAAAGTATTTTCTAAATTCTACCACAGACATTCAGAGTTAATTGTTAAATACAACATTGGGTTAAAAACTCTTCAGCAACAAGGCATATCAGAACCAATATCTTATAGTGATTTAGTTTATAAATTCAAAGGAATTGTTGGAAAATCTAATTTAAGTGATCAATTCGAAAGATAGTAAAACGTTATATAAGGGTTGGATATAATTTGGATATCATGCGACAGTCTACATGCCTATTTTTAAACCCATTCACGGTTTATAGCTATGGTTTCCTCTTTAATTGCACGACGGTAGGTCAGGCCTCAGACTCTATGACGGCTCTGACGTAAAGCTTTAATTGGTTGGTTGGTGTCTGATGCTTATCTGTAGCTGGACCCAACGTGGCTCAATTTGAGGCTTTCTTTAGCTCTGACTATCTGTGAGTCGTGAGCCTGTTATTTTGTTTCATCATAGTGTGTTAAGTTGATTAGAGTGTTTCCCCATGATGATACATTGCAATAGTTAGAAGGCTTCCATGCGAGCTGAACATTTCTTGCAGTTCAACAACAGCAGAATCTAGGGCGAATATTTGGTGCCAGTAAAATGCATTTGGGCCCATCGGGTGGCTTGGGCTGCTGTCCCTTCTAAGGTGATGGTTCTGTTGTTGTTGACTTGTTGTTTATTGTTACTCCCATTGTGGGAGTCTGTAATTGTTCTATGTTTTGTTGTATGTTACTTTATGTCCCTTCTAGTTTTGCAATCATTTTGATGGGGAAAAGAGAGCTGCTTGCTGTGCTTAGTTTGTCCTCCTGGTGTCTTGTGATTGTTGTGTGGCTCTTCCTCGCGGTGCCGTGGGTTTGTCTGCAGTTTGTGATTGTGGTATTTCATGATCATACTCACTTACTATTTTTTACCTGCCCCACACGTCGTGATAGAGCTGATCGCATGTAAATGCAGTAGAATATGCAAAGCCTCTGAATGCCAGTGTGATGCTAATGCATTGGCATGTTTGTCAGCATGAAAGAATCAGTTATGTGACAATATGATTGACAACAACTTTGAAGATAGTGTAGACAATACAGCGGATGAAGTGATTAGGATGACAATGAAAATGCATGAAATAAAATGAGAATTCTTTACACCAGAGTGATGTTAGCTGATAGTTAAAGCTAGCTTTATTTGATGCTATTAGAAGACTTATCTGAATAAGCTGAAATGTGGCATTATTATGATAATTGTTATTATTATTTGTCATATGAGAATGTCTGAATTTTATGTATATATATTTGTTAAACATAATAATTTGTTAAACATAATGTTAGATACGCTACCTTATGGACACTAGAAGAGTGGTCTTCAGTCCAAAAGGCAGGTATTGATTCATTATTGCGTGTCATTAGGAACACCATTATAATGAAAGTAAACTCTGCGAAATACTTTTATAGGTAGTTTCTTTGTTAAAGCATAAACAAGGATTATTCCTACATTACTTTTTAAGTGAGCAGTTTATTTACAACTTAAGCATGTACAGCTCATCGTTAGTGTGACATATAATAACAATACATACATGTATATGGAGAATGACAGAAAGTGAATTGATGAATGGTTAACCTTCACTATTTAATTCCGGAGAATTGACACTTTTCTTCCTTTTATTCTTCTTATTTGAACCTCCCATTTGAACCTGGTGTCAAAACTCTATCAATGTTCCATAAAAGAATCCATTTGCGTCCATTTAACTATTTATATCTCAAATTATATTCCAAAATCGCGCACAGCTAAAAAAGCCGCCCGCAATTTTCCATAATGATCACGTGATTGTTTCTATACGTTACCTTATGGACACTAGAAGAGTGGTCTGCAGTCCAAAAGGCAGGTATTGATTTATTTTTGTGTCATAAGGAACACCTTTATAATAAATGTAAACTCTGCGACATACTTTTAAAGGTAGTTTCTTTGTGAAACAAATAAACAGACACATTCATCTAATTACTGCCTTATTTGTTTAAAATAAGGTCACATATCATATTATTATGACATATTTCTATCGTTTGACTATCAATTATTTGTAGTATTTGCAGCCATTTGACTCATTTGACAATAACAGCACAATAGTACAGGGGAAACAGAAGTGTATGCCTATAATTTGAATATATGTTATATACGTTACCATAAGAATTAGGCATAGGATTTGGATTTTTGTTTACAATATAACATCATTATATGTCTTGCAGTTATGGCTATTCAAATAAAGTGATATTAACTTCCCAATTTTATCACTTCTGCATTGATGAGTGGATAACAGCTAATGAATACCTGTGTTTACCAGAACTGTTCGTATAGGGGTAGGGTTCTTCAACAGGCCATAAATCATAAAGTAAATTAATTAATATTAATTGCATATTTGGAAAGTAAATCAAATTTGCTACCTGATCAATATAAAATAAACTGCTTATGTTCCCTGCTGAATTTATAAGGCAAAACAATACAAATAGTTTTCACTAGTAATGGTAGAGCTTTTTGAGATGTAATATATACATCTTACAGATACCTTGTAAAATTCAAACATTTATGAAAATTGTTTCTACGACGGTTGTT
This sequence comes from Loripinus fragilis, assembly GCA_964019695.1. Taxonomy (NCBI): domain Eukaryota; kingdom Metazoa; phylum Mollusca; class Bivalvia; order Lucinida; family Lucinidae; genus Loripinus; species Loripinus fragilis. The sequence goes on along the minus strand of CAXHUL010000292.1, from coordinate 186,454 downwards.
CCAGTAAATCGTCGACTTTTATTATAACACGAGACTGTGTACAAGTAATTATATGATATTTCCATGATGTGTTTATATACTTATGTTAACCATTTTGTATAAGTATGGATGGAATCGCAGTTTAGATAACAAATTTATGAACCTTTACTAGACGGTATGTTGGCGTGAGCCGCGCACGCCAAAAGTTTTGTAATGGAACTATTCTAGTCCAAAAGGTAGTGTACGTTCGATCAAATTTCGCTTTTGTCTTTTAAACAATGCATTACCACATCAACAAGTAACCATGTAAGGTAAAGTGTTGAAAATTTGCAACGTTTATGGCCATTCGCATTGATTTTATAAACGATTTTACAAACCTGCTACAGTTTTATTTTTTAGAAAATGTTAAGGTTAGAAAAACGGTACGGCGCAAAAAATTAGACTTTCAACAATTTTTAGCTAATTAACAATGATAAATCACATAAAACTACGTTCTTTAAATGATAAATGAATTTTCGAAGAGTCACTAGTGTCGTAAAATGGATTTTGTGTAAAGTTATTTTAGTAATATCACAAAGACAAGCTCATTTTCGTCAATTAAACGGAACGCGTGCTATTTTTCTGTAAGTTATTTTAACGGTAAATATGTTGTCTCTTATTAAATCTAAAAGATCGCGCTTGTTTGATTGCTTAACATATCTAAACTAACTATTTAGTCTTAACTGGAACCAGGGAGACTTACTCAACAAATATATGGCAATATTTGACACCATTTAAGCTTATTTAAAAAGAGTAGAGTCAAAACATTGGACCACCCCTCTCTGAAAATACAGCAGAATAATTTTGTGACGTGCTCCGCATACGCAGAGATACCCTCAAGTAAAGGTTCATAACTTTGTTATGTGAACTGTGATTTCACCCATATTTGTCGAAAATGTGTCGTAGATGTATATTGACATATCATACAAATTTCATAGAATTCCCGATAGACAATTTCGTTTTATAACAAAAGTCCACGATTTACTGGGACAACCCTCGTATATGATTTTTTCTTATAACGCCACTATCATTTGTTGGCATATTAACAGTTTTATATTCATTTCAGTTCCATGAAAGTTTTGAAAATATCTTTTGGGTGTATCATAGTTTACACTTAGATTTAGACCATAAAGCTACCACTCGGACACGTCCCCCAAATTTTTCCAAGCCTTTACATGTACCTCTTATCAAAAAGTGTAGGTGGGTCTGTTCAGCTAGGATGGTTCTCACGTCTCAATCAGCTCATGGCCTATATAGGTTCGGAAAAGCTCCTCAAAAAATGCTGGCTGATTTGGCAAACTAGAAATCGAGAAAACTCTTGCTTTATGACAATCCACTATTAAGGTCCTTGTTAAGATTAAATCTTGTAATATATATTGAGGTTCCTGAATAGGTAAATGCCCTCCATGTCAACTATTCAGAACTGCATGTATATACATAAAAATGAAAATACCACATACCTTCTCCTTATTGGAATTTTGAACAACAATATACTAACGTCTCTGTATTACCGTATTTTGTATCCCCTGATTAATGAACTTTCTTTGGGGGTATACATAAGAAAATTTGTCTGAGAGAAGCAAGACTAGCATGTAATTATAGATTTTTGTGAATATAGTGCTTCCTGTAAGTAAATGATACCACGATATAAATGAGGGAATGAGTGGCATGTCCATTAGACATCCCTTATGTATATACTAGTAAATGTACCTCATTGTCACCAAACAGTGAACCAATGCACATTCACCTGTGTATGAATGAACCAATGCTCATAAATTAACTAATGCACACATATATTCACAGCGAGCGTTTAACTTTGTAACGTCTATCATAATTAAATTGATAATATTGACGCTTAATTTTGTCAAAACTAATGCTGTTTTAAGTACTTTAATGCTGCCTGTCATTAACGTGTTTGCTTTGCAGAGAACATACTTTAAAAGTACAATAAATAAGCTAAAAAAATCGAAATGCAAAGAATTTCCTTGACGCCAAGAAAGATGTGTCATATGTTTTAAGTTTAATATCAAATTTTGCTAAACGATGTTTGATGTTTTCTGACTCACACAGTCAGGAATAGTGGACGAAATCCTTTTAGACATTTGACATATGAATTCCATTGAAATCTAGAAAATATAGCGTTTTAAAATAGATGCATTTCTTTTTTAAGTTTGGTATATTCTAGTGGTACTGAGACTTCCCTGTAGGCCCTGTTATATCTCACATTCGTACAGTAATTTCCTACAGGCCCATTTAGTTCGCCCAGTAATACTATAGAGACTCTGCGAACCCTGTTATATCTACCAGTTGTACTTTATTTTCCTACATGCCCTTTCTCTCAGTGGTACTCAGTGTAGTCAACCTTAGGCACTGAGCTGGTAATAGACCCCCTCCCCCAGGGGGGATTTTGTACAATATGATTTCCTGATACTACATTATATGAGCCAAAAATGAAATATGTTGGTCATTTGAGAGTGGCAGCGTTAAAGTTTAACATTACGTTGCGTACGTTACCCACAAAATATCATTAAACATTCCTGATAATGTCCCCAACATGACATGTTCATACTTACTTGCATACTGGGACATGTTTGTGAACACAGTTACATATTTTGGCTTTCATTTTATAAATGTCTTGAGTTATTGGCGTTGTATACGTTACTAAGTGTTTCATAGGTTATTTCTGAGTATCGGTATGGCAGACATTGACTATACATGTATATAAATCAGTCAGTGAATATAGAAAGTCAATAAGGCTGCTACTTAAATTAATTAAAGTTCCTTATGGTGCTCGCTTACACTATTTTTACACGCCTATGTTATATAGGTTACCCGCAGAATAGCATTAAACGTTCAAGATAATGTCTCCAACATGACCTGTTAGTACGTATTTGCATGCTGGCACAGGTTTATGTACTTCTGATAACACAGTTTTTATTTTTAAGTATTCATTGTAATACCTTGAGTTACAATCGTTGAATATGTTACTAAGTATTACATACGTTATTTCTGAATTTCTGTATGGCAGTTATTGACTATTCATTTATTAAATCTGTCAGCACGGGTGGTAAACCTAGGAACTACCACGAAATTGTGTTAACGCAAACTTGTTCCCAAGCTACATCCGGGACACGTCGTGGTAGTTTCCAGGCCGAAAATTGGATAAAGAAAGGTTGGTGTCACGTTCATTTTTGTTTTATTTTACAACTAAGAACAAACAATGGTGACATCCGACAATGCAGTTCCGTATAAATGTGTTTCAGCGTCCCCTCTAGCCCAAAATTTTGTATGGAAAGTTATTTTCTTTCTTTTGATTCGTGTTTCCCAACTGAGCATCGGACCAACTTTCCCCAAAGTTCGAAAGATTTTAGCCCATATCTGTCAAATTAAATGGAATTTGATACCATTTGACGATGAAAATGATTAAAAGACCCTCAATAAACGTTCCTACACAGAAAAACATCTGAGTATTTACTCGTAAACGATTCATGCCCAGTTCGTCCTGTGTGGTAGTTTCCAGCTCATCGTGGTAGTTAAAATGCTATTGTGGTAGTTTCGAAGAGTTTGTAGGATACGTTTCTGAAGTGGTACAAAACATTTTAGTGGTTGCTTGTTTTGCATGACAACCCTCGAATTCGTCAATTAATTGCCACGGTAAACAATTAAATCACATTTTAACTCCATGAAGAAGCAAAGCTGAAGACTCAACATATTCGATGTAATGCGTGACAGGTGGAGATCATGTCCTGGACTACCAAACAACATCTCTTGAAATCTAAAGCAAAAGAAGGTCATCAGTTGAGTCCCGGTGGACCAAGCAACAGACAAAAAAATGATATTAATTATTTCGTCACTCGCTACGTTGTTCCATGTTCAGTCAACTTTAAAATAAAATGGCAGGCTAAGACTACTGGCCCAGAGTATCGTTAGTACTTGCGCTTCAGAAAAAAAGAGGAATATCCTTGGGTTGGGTCACTTTTGATATACATGTGAGTGCGACTATGAACGGGCATGTTATTTGATAATTAAAAAGCATAGTTATTCAAAAACAAAATATGTGAATATCCCTTTTCATTCTTCTCATCATTCAATAGCCCACTAAATTTAAAATTCAGGCAGTCGACATTTGTTATCTGACAAAAGGTTGTTTGAAAAGGTCTCTGTAGGAATAAGAGGGGTATTCAAGGTTCAGTCCGCACACCCTGTCTTTAAAAAAAATGAAGTAGCCCCTGAATAGAAAACATCTGCTGATGCGAACTACTACTAAATTCATACAAAGTCTTGGAAACTACCACAATAGCATTTTAACTACCACGATGACCTGGAAACTACCACGCAGGACGAGCGGGGCATAAATTGTTACGAGTAAATGCTCAGATGTTTTTTTCTGTGTAGGAACGTTTATTGAGAGTCTTTTTTATCATTTTCATCGTCAAATGATATCAAATTCCATTTAATTTGACAGATATGGGCTAAAATCTTTCGAACTTTGGGGAAAGTTGGTCCGATGCTCAGTGGGGAAACACGAATCAAAAGAAAGAAAATATTAACTTGTCATACAAAGTTTTGGGCTAGAGGGGACGCTGAAACATATTTACACGGAACTGCATTGTCGGATTTCACCATTGTTTGTTCTTAGGTGTAAAATAAAACAAAAATGAACGTGACACCAATCTTTCTTTATCCAATTTTCGGCCTGGAAACTACCACGACGTGTCCCGGATGTGGCTTGGGAACAAATTTGCGTTAACACAATTTCGTGGTAGTTCCTAGGTTTACCACCCGTGGTCAGGGAATATAGCAAATGTATAAGGCTGCTACTTAAATAAATTGAAGTGCCTTATTATGGTCGCTTACACTATTGTAACAATGTGATCTATCAAATATATTGTGGGTACTCCGTACAGCTGCCTTTGTTGTGTTGGTTCTAAGGAATGTAGAATTGGAATCGCCTCATTCAGATGGTTCTAACAAGTACATAAAACATATGTATGGAGCAGAAATAATTAATAACTAACAGTATTTACTTTACAACCATGAGCAATAACATATTACTGCATAGGTGAGTTAATAAAGTAGACGTGCCTATGTACCAATATACATGTAGGTGCAACAAGTGAGCAGCATCGCAGTAAAACAACCGTTATTGCATAAACAAACAGCAAAAGTTCAGGCGAGTTTGGGCAACTGCATAGTCTCGCCCGAACCGTTGCTGCTTGCTCACATAAACAGTAGGTCATGGGGAACCTTTAGCTAAAAACCCTCTCATGCACATTGGAACATTGATGTTACATATTGTCAGAGAGAAGACTTCAGAAATGCTTTGAAAAGTACCATGCATTCAAATCAGAAGTTCTTAAAGGCAGTCACGGTGAAAAGCTCATTTCTGTGCAAGGTGTATGGAAATAATTTAGTGATGTTGACACTGATCAGGGCTAAAAAGTAAAAAGAACAGGTCCACCACGGCTTAATTGTTGGATTTCGTTTTCTCCGGTATTCAGTTGTATAACTGTTGGTTCCTTATCTTTGTTTTATCTCCTTTTATACATCGATTTGTATTTTCTAGAATATGATACATCGATAAGTTAGGGATCTTTCATGCGAACCATTGTACCAAAGAATGCCCACGGAATTTCATTAAACATTTTTGTGTGTAATGATGTTAATATGTTCAACATTTAAAAACTCAAAAAGTATATAAGATAGAAATATAATATTTGCATTTTCGAAAAAGGTAAATACACACCATTTAATATTATAATAAAATTGTAAACAATCAATTTAAAAAAAAAATTAAGACCGACTATATAAGATGCATTAATCATTTATATTGGGTAAGTAAGAAATGTAACACACATAACACAATAGGACAAGGGATGGCCCTTTTCGCCAATTTCCCACCATACTAGAGTTTTCCCAGTATAGCCAAGCATGTGGGCGGCTAGGCTGGACCCAGTCCTACATACACCACATGGTCTCGCTTTCTCTAAATCACTTTTGGGCCCACAGGAACCCAGCAGGAAAACCTACCCCACCCAAAAAATGCTAATTTTTCATGAAAAGGGGCGTTTTTTCGCCTATGTTCAGTACCACATTTTTCAATAACCAGAGTTTTCCCACTGTAGCCACCTATGCGGTTGTGTAGGGTGCGGAGGGGCCTACCTTACCCACTAGGTGTCCTTTTCTCTAAATCACTTTTGCAGCCACAGGAACCCAGCAGGAACAGGCATGACACCCGGCTGAAATAGCGCGAGTAAGGGCCTTTTTCGCCAATTTCCCACCATACTAGAGTTTTCCCAGTATAGCCAAGCATGTGGGCGGCTAGGCTGGACCCAGTCCTACACACACCACATGGTCTTGTTTTCTCTAAATCACTTTTGGGCCCACAGGAACCCAGCAGGAAAACCTACCCCACCCAAAAATGCTAATTTTTCATGAAAAGGGGCGTTTTTTCGCCTATGTTCAGTACCACATTTCTCAATAACCAGAGTTTTCCCACTATAGCCGCCTATGCGGTTGTGTAGGGTGGGGAAGGGCCTACCTTACCCACTAGGTGTCCCTCTCTCTAAATCACTTTTGCAGCCACAGGAACCCAGCAGGAACAGGCATGACACCCGGCTGAAATAGCGCGAGTAAGGGCCCTTTTCGCCAATTTCCCACCATACTAGAGTTTTCCCAGTATAGCCAAGCATGTGGGCGGCTAGGCTGGACCCAGTCCTACACACACCACATGGTCTCGTTTTCTCTAAATCACTTTTGGGCCCACAGGAACCCAGCAGGAAAACCTACCCCAACCAAAAAATGCTAATTTTTCATGAAAAGGGGCGTTTTTTTCGCCAATGTTCAGTACCACATTTCTCAATAACCAGAGTTTTCCCACTATAGCCGCTTATGCGGTTATGTAGGGCAGGGAGGGGCCTACCTTACCCACTAGGTGTCCCTTTCTCTAAATCACTTTTGCAGCCACAGGAACCCAGCAGGAACAGGCATGACACCCGGCTGAAATGGAGCGAGTAAGGTCCCTTTTCGCCAATTTCCCACCATACTAGAGTTTTCCCAGTATAACCAAGCATGTGGGCGGCTCCGCTGGACCAAGCCCTACACACACCACATGGTCTCGTTTTCTCTAAATCACTTTTGGGCCCACAGGAACCCAGCAGGAAAACCTTCCCCACCCAAAAAATGCTAATTTTTCATGAAAAGGGGCGTTTTTTCGCCAATGTTCAGTACCACATTTCTCAATACCCAGATTTTCCCACTATAGCCGCTTATGCGGTTATGTAGGGCAGGGAGGGGCCTACCTTACCCACTAGGTGTCCCTTTCTCTAAATCACTTTTGCAGCCACAGGAACCCAGCAGGAACAGGCATGACACCCGGCTGAAATGGAGCGAGTAAGGTCCCTTTTCGCCAATTTCCCACCATACTAGAGTTTTCCCAGTATAACCAAGCATGTGGGCGGCTCCGCCGGACCAAGCCCTACACACACCACATGGTCTCGTTTTCTCTAAATCACTTTTGGGCCCACAGGAACCCAGCAGGAAAACCTACCCCACCCAAAAAATGCTAATTTTTCATGAAAAGGGGCGTTTTTTCGCCAATGTTCAGTACCACATTTCTCAATAACCAGAGTTTTCCCACTATAGCCGCTTATGCGGTTATGTAGGACAGGGAGGAGCCTACCTTACCCACTAGGTGTCCCTCTCTCTAAATCACTTTTGCAGCCACAGGAACCCAGCAGGAACAGGCATGACACCCGGCTGAAATGGAGCGAGTAAGGTCCCTTTTCGCCAATTTCCCACCATACTAGAGTTTTCCCAGTATAACCAAGCATGTGGGCGGCTCCGCTGGACCAAGCCCTACACACACCACATGGTCTCGTTTTCTCTAAATCACTTTTGGGCCCACAGGAACCCAGCAGGAAAACCTACCCCACCCAAAAAATGCTAATTTTTCATGAAAAGGGGCGTTTTTTCGCCAATGTTCAGTACCTCATTTCTCAATAACCAGAGTTTTCCCACTATAGCCGCTTATGCGGTTATGTAGGGCAGGGAGGGGCCTACCTTACCCACTAGGTGTCCCTTTCTCTAAATCACTTTTGCAGCCACAGGAACCCAGCAGGAACAGGCATGAAACCCGGCTGAAATGGAGCGAGTAAGGTCCCTTTTCGCCAATTTCCCACCATACTAGAGTTTTCCCAGTATAACCAAGCATGTGGGCGGCTCCGCTGGACCAAGCCCTACACACACCACATGGTCTCGTTTTCTCTAAATCACTTTTGGGCCCACAGGAACCCAGCAGGAAAACCTACCCCACCCAAAAAATGCTAATTTTTCATGAAAAGGGGCGTTTTTTCGCCAATGTTCAGTACCACATTTCTCAATAACCAGAGTTTTCCCACTATAGCCGCTTATGCGGTTATGTAGGGCAGGGAGGGGCCTACCTTACCCACTAGGTGTCCCTTTCTCTAAATCACTTTTGCAGCCACAGGAACCCAGCAGGAACAGGCATGACACCCGGCTGAAATGGAGCGAGTAAGGTCCCTTTTCGCCAATTTCCCACCATACTAGAGTTTTCCCAGTATAACCAAGCATGTGGGCGGCTCCGCTGAACCAAGCCCTACACACACCACATGGTCTCGTTTTCTCTAAATCACTTTTGGGCCCACAGGAACCCAGCAGGAAAACCTACCCCACCCAAAAAATGCTAATTTTTCATGAAAAGGGGCGTTTTTTCGCCAATGTTCAGTACCACATTTCTCAATAACCAGAGTTTTCCCACTATAGCCGCTTATGCGGTTATGTAGGGCAGGGAGGGGCCTACCTTACCCACTAGGTGTCCCTTTCTCTAAATCACTTTTGCAGCCACAGGAACCCAGCAGGAACAGGCATGACACCCGGCTGAAATGGAGCGAGTAAGGTCCCTATTCGCCAATTTCCCACCATACTAGAGTTTTCCCAGTATAACCAAGCATGTGGGCGGCTCCGCTGGACCAAGCCCTACACTCCCCACATGGTCTCGTTTTCTCTAAATCACATTTGGGCCCACAGGAACCCAGCAGGAAAACCTACCCCACCCAAAAAATGCTAATTTTTCATGAAAAGGGGCGTTTTTTCGCCAATGTTCAGTACCACATTTCTCAATAACCAGAGTTTTCCCACTATAGCCGCTTATGCGGTTATGTAGGGCAGGGAGGGGCCTACCTTACCCACTAGGTGTCCCTTTCTCTAAATCACTTTTGCAGCCACAGGAACCCAGCAGGAACAGGCATGACACCCGGCTGAAATGGAGCGAGTAAGGTCCCTTTTCGCCAATTTCCCACCATACTAGAGTTTTCCCAGTATAACCAAGCATGTGGGCGGCTCCGCTGGACCAAGCCCTACACACACCACATGGTCTCGTTTTCTCTAAATCACTTTTGGGCCCACAGGAACCCAGCAGGAAAACCTACCCCACCCAAAAAATGCTAATTTTTCATGAAAAGGGGCGTTTTTTCGCCAATGTTCAGTACCACATTTTTCAATAACCAGAGTTTTCCCACTATAGCCGCTTATGCGGTTATGTAGGGCAGGGAGGGGCCTACCTTACCCACTAGGTGTCCCTTTCTCTAAATCACTTTTGCAGCCACAGGAACCCAGCAGGAACAGGCATGACACCCGGCTGAAATGGAGCGAGTAAGGTCCCTTTTCGCCAATTTCCCACCATACTAGAGTTTTCCCAGTATAACCAAGCATGTGGGCGGCTCCGCTGGACCAAGCCCTACACACACCACATGGTCTCGTTTTCTCTAAATCACTTTTGGGCCCACAGGAACCCAGCAGGAAAACCTACCCCACCCAAAAGATGCTAATTTTTCATGAAAAGGGGCGTTTTTTCGCCAATGTTCAGTACCACATTTCTCAATAACCAGAGTTTTCCCACTATAGCCGCTTATGCGATGATGTAGGGCAGGGAGGGGCCTACCTTACCCACTAGGTGTCCCTTTCTCTAAATCACTTTTGCAGCCACAGGAACCCAGCAGGAACAGGCATGACACCCGGCTGAAATGGAGCGAGTAAGGTCCCTTTTCGCCAATTTCCCACCATACTAGAGTTTTCCCAGTATAACCAAGCATGTGGGCGGCTCCGCTGGACCAAGCCCTACACACACCACATGGTCTCGTTTTCTCTAAATCACTTTTGGGCCCACAGGAACCCAGCAGGAAAACCTACCCCACCCAAAAAATGCTAATTTTTCATGAAAAGGGGCGTTTTTTCGCCAATGTTCAGTACCACATTTCTCAATAACCAGAGTTTTCCCACTATAGCCGCTTATGTGATGATGTAGGGCAGGGAGGGGCCTACCTTACCCACTAGGTGTCCCTTTCTCTAAATCACTTTTGCAGCCACAGGAACCCAGCAGGAACAGGCATGACACCCGGCTGAAATGGAGCGAGTAAGGTCCCTTTTCGCCAATTTCCCACCATACTAGAGTTTTCTCAGTATAACCAAGCATGTGGGCGGCTCCGCTGGACCAAGCCCTACACACACCACATGGTCTCGTTTTCTCTAAATCACTTTTGGGCCCACAGGAACCCAGCAGGAAAACCTACCCCACCCAAAAAATGCTAATTTTTCATGAAAAGGGGCGTTTTTTCGCCAATGTTCAGTACCACATTTCTCAATAACCAGAGTTTTCCCACTATAGCCGCTTATGCGGTTATGTAGGGCAGGGAGGGGCCTACCTTACCCACTAGGTGTCCTTTTCTCTAAATCATTTTTGCAGCCACAGGAACCCAGCAGGAACAGGCATGACACCCGGCTGAAATGGAGCGAGTAAGGTCCCTTTTCGCCAATTTCCCACCATACTAGAGTTTTCCCAGTATAACCAAGCATGTGGGCGGCTCCGCTGGACCAAGCCCTACACACACCACATGGTCTCGTTTTCTCTAAATCACTTTTGGGCCCACAGGAACCCAGCAGGAAAACCTACCCCAACCAAAAAATGCTAATTTTTCATGAAAAGGGGCGTTTTTTTCGCCAATGTTCAGTACCACATTTCTCAATAACCAGAGTTTTCCCACTATAGCCGCTTATGCGGTTATGTAGGGCAGGGAGGGGCCTACCTTACCCACTAGGTGTCCCTTTCTCTAAATCACTTTTGCAGCCACAGGAACCCAGCAGGAACAGGCATGACACCCGGCTGAAATGGAGCGAGTAAGGTCCCTTTTCGCCAATTTCCCACCATACTAGAGTTTTCCCAGTATAACCAAGCATGTGGGCGGCTCCGCTGGACCAAGCCCTACACACACCACATGGTCTCGTTTTCTCTAAATCACTTTTGGGCCCACAGGAACCCAGCAGGAAAACCTTCCCCACCCAAAAAATGCTAATTTTTCATGAAAAGGGGCGTTTTTTCGCCAATGTTCAGTACCACATTTCTCAATACCCAGATTTTCCCACTATAGCCGCTTATGCGGTTATGTAGGGCAGGGAGGGGCCTACCTTACCCACTAGGTGTCCCTTTCTCTAAATCACTTTTGCAGCCACAGGAACCCAGCAGGAACAGGCATGACACCCGGCTGAAATGGAGCGAGTAAGGTCCCTTTTCGCCAATTTCCCACCATACTAGAGTTTTCCCAGTATAACCAAGCATGTGGGCGGCTCCGCCGGACCAAGCCCTACACACACCACATGGTCTCGTTTTCTCTAAATCACTTTTGGGCCCACAGGAACCCAATAGGAAAACCTACCCCACCCAAAAAATGCTAATTTTTCATGAAAAGGGGCGTTTTTTCGCCAATGTTCAGTACCACATTTCTCAATAACCAGAGTTTTCCCACTATAGCCGCTTATGCGGTTATGTAGGACAGGGAGGAGCCTACCTTACCCACTAGGTGTCCCTCTCTCTAAATCACTTTTGCAGCCACAGGAACCCAGCAGGAACAGGCATGACACCCGGCTGAAATGGAGCGAGTAAGGTCCCTTTTCGCCAATTTCCCACCATACTAGAGTTTTCCCAGTATAACCAAGCATGTGGGCGGCTCCGCTGGACCAAGCCCTACACACACCACATGGTCTCGTTTTCTCTAAATCACTTTTGGGCCCACAGGAACCCAGCAGGAAAACCTACCCCACCCAAAAAATGCTAATTTTTCATGAAAAGGGGCGTTTTTTCGCCAATGTTCAGTACCACATTTCTCAATAACCAGAGTTTTCCCACTATAGCCGCTTATGCGGTTATGTAGGGCAGGGAGGGGCCTACCTTACCCACTAGGTGTCCCTTTCTCTAAATCACTTTTGCAGCCACAGGAACCCAGCAGGAACAGGCATGAAACCCGGCTGAAATGGAGCGAGTAAGGTCCCTTTTCGCCAATTTCCCACCATACTAGAGTTTTCCCAGTATAACCAAGCATGTGGGCGGCTCCGCTGGACCAAGCCCTACACACACCACATGGTCTCGTTTTCTCTAAATCACTTTTGGGCCCACAGGAACCCAGCAGGAAAACCTACCCCACCCAAAAAATGCTAATTTTTCATGAAAAGGGGCGTTTTTTCGCCAATGTTCAGTACCACATTTCTCAATAACCAGAGTTTTCCCACTATAGCCGCTTATGCGGTTATGTAGGGCAGGGAGGGGCCTACCTTACCCACTAGGTGTCCTTTTCTCTAAATCACTTTTGCAGCCACAGGAACCCAGCAGGAACAGGCATGACACCCGGCTGAAATGGAGCGAGTAAGGTCCCTTTTCGCCAATTTCCCACCATACTAGAGTTTTCCCAGTATAACCAAGCATGTGGGCGGCTCCGCTGAACCAAGCCCTACACACACCACATAATCTCGTTTTCTCTAAATCACTTTTGGGCCCACAGGAACCCAGCAGGAAAACCTACCCCACCCAAAAAATGCTAATTTTTCATGAAAAGGGGCGTTTTTTCGCCAATGTTCAGTACCACATTTCTCAATAACCAGAGTTTTCCCACTATAGCCGCTTATGCGGTTATGTAGGGCAGGGAGGGGCCTACCTTACCCACTAGGTGTCCCTTTCTCTAAATCACTTTTGCAGCCACAGGAACCCAGCAGGAACAGGCATGACACCCGGCTGAAATGGAGCGAGTAATGTTCCCTATCCGCCAATTTCCCACCATACTAGAGTTTTCCCAGTATAACCAAGCATGTGGGCGGCTCCGCTGGACCAAGCCCTACACTCCCCACATGGTCTCGTTTTCTCTAAATCACATTTGGGCCCACAGGAACCCAGCAGGAAAACCTACCCCACCCAAAAAATGCTAATTTTTCATGAAAAGGGGCGTTTTTTCGCCAATGTTCAGTACCACATTTCTCAATAACCAGAGTTTTCCCACTATAGCCGCTTATGCGGTTATGTAGGGCAGGGAGGGGCCTACCTTACCCACTAGGTGTCCCTTTCTCTAAATCAATTTTGCAGCCACAGGAACCCAGCAGGAACAGGCATGACACCCGGCTGAAATGGAGCGAGTAAGGTCCCTTTTCGCCAATTTCCCACCATACTAGAGTTTTCCCAGTATAACCAAGCATGTGGGCGGCTCCGCTGGACCAAGCCCTACACACACCACATGGTCTCGTTTTCTCTTAATCACTTTTGGGCCCACAGGAACCCAGCAGGAAAACCTACCCCACCCAAAAAATGCTAATTTTTCATGAAAAGGGGCGTTTTTTCGCCAATGTTCAGTACCACATTTTTCAATAACCAGAGTTTTCCCACTATAGCCGCTTATGCGGTTATGTAGGGCAGGGAGGGGCCTACCTTACCCACTAGGTGTCCCTTTCTCTAAATCACTTTTGCAGCCACAGGAACCCAGCAGGAACAGGCATGACACCCGGCTGAAATGGAGCGAGTAAGGTCCCTTTTCGCCAATTTCCCACCATACTAGAGTTTTCCCAGTATAACCAAGCATGTGGGCGGCTCCGCTGGACCAAGCCCTACACACACCACATGGTCTCGTTTTCTCTAAATCACTTTTGGGCCCACAGGAACCCAGCAGGAAAACCTACCCCACCCAAAAAATGCTAATTTTTCATGAACAGGGGCGTTTTTTCGCCAATGTTCAGTACCACATTTCTCAATAACCAGAGTTTTCCCACTATAGCCGCTTATGCGATGATGTAGGGCAGGGAGGGGCCTACCTTACCCACTAGGTGTCCCTTTCTCTAAATCACTTTTGCAGCCACAGGAACCCAGCAGGAACAGGCATGACACCCGGCTGAAATGGAGCGAGTAAGGTCCCTTTTCGCCAATTTCCCACCATACTAGAGTTTTCCCAGTATAACCAAGCATGTGGGCGGCTCCGCTGGACCAAGCCCTACACACACCACATGGTCTCGTTTTCTCTAAATCACTTTTGGGCCCACAGGAACCCAGCAGGAAAACCTACCCCACCCAAAAAATGCTAATTTTTCATGAAAAGGGGCGTTTTTTCGCCAATGTTCAGTACCACATTTCTCAATAACCAGAGTTTTCCCACTATAGCCGCTTATGCGGTTATGTAGGGCAGGGAGGGGCCTACCTTACCCACTAGGTGTCCTTTTCTCTAAATCACTTTTGCAGCCACAGGAACCCAGCAGGAACAGGCATGACACCCGGCTGAAATGGAGCGAGTAAGGTCCCTTTTCGCCAATTTCCCACCATACTAGAGTTTTCCCAGTATAACCAAGCATGTGGGCGGCTCCGCTGGACCAAGCCCTACACATACCACATGGTCTCGTTTTCTCTAAATCACTTTTGGGCCCACAGGAACCCAGCAGGAAAACCTACCCCACCCAAAAAATGCTAATTTTTCATGAAAAGGGGCGTTTTTTCGCCAATGTTCAGTACCACATTTCTCAATAACCAGAGTTTTCCCACTATAGCCGCTTATGTGATGATGTAGGGCAGGGAGGGGCCTACCTTACCCACTAGGTGTCCCTTTCTCTAAATCACTTTTGCAGCCACAGGAACCCAGCAGGAACAGGCATGACACCCGGCTGAAATGGAGCGAGTAAGGTCCCTTTTCGCCAATTTCCCACCATACTAGAGTTTTCTCAGTATAACCAAGCATGTGGGCGGCTCCGCTGGTCCAAGCCCTACACACACCACATGGTCTCGTTTTCTCTAAATCACTTTTGGGCCCACAGGAACCCAGCAGGAAAACCTACCCCACCAAAAAAAAATGCTAATTTTTCATGAAAAGGGGCGTTTTTTCGCCAATGTTCAGTACCACATTTCTCAATAACCAGAGTTTTCCCACTATAGCCGCTTATGCGGTTATGTAGGGCAGGGAGGGGCCTACCTTACCCACTAGGTGTCCCTCTCTCTAAATCACTTTTGCAGCCACAGGAACCCAGCAGGAACAGGCATGACACCCGGCTGAAATGGAGCGAGTAAGGTCCCTTTTCGCCAATTTCCCACCATACTAGAGTTTTCCCAGTATAACCAAGCATGTGGGCGGCTCCGCTGGACCAAGCCCTACACACACCACATGGTCTCGTTTTCTCTAAATCACTTTTGGGCCCACAGGAACCCAGCAGGAAAACCTACCCCACCCAAAAAATGCTAATTTTTCATGAAAAGGGGCGTTTTTTCGCCAATGTTCATTACCACATTTCTCAATAACCAGAGTTTTCCTACTATAGCCGCTTATGCGGTTATGTAGGGCAGGGAGGGGCCTACCTTACCCACTAGGTGTCCCTTTCTCTAAATCACTTTTGCAGCCACAGGAACCCAGCAGGAACAGGCATGACACCCGGCTGAAATGGAGCGAGTAAGGTCCCTTTTCGCCAATTTCCCACCATACTAGAGTTTTCCCAGTATAACCAAGCATGTGGGCGGCTCCGCTGGACCAAGCCCTACACACACCACATGGTCTCGTTTTCTCTAAATCACTTTTGGGCCCACAGGAACCCAGCAGGAAAACCTACCCCACCCAAAAAATGCTAATTTTTCATGAAAAGGGGCGTTTTTTCGCCAATGTTCAGTACCACATTTCTCAATAACCAGAGTTTTTCCACTATAGCCGCTTATGCGGTTATGTAAGGCAGGGAGGGGCCTACCTTACCCACTAGGTGTCCCTTTCTCTTAATCACTTTTGCAGCCACAGGAACCCAGCAGGAACAGGCATGACACCCGGCTGAAATGGAGCGAGTAAGGTCCCTTTTCGCCAATTTCCCACCATACTAGAGTTTTCCCAGTATAACCAAGCATGTGGGCGGCTCCGCTGGACCAAGCCCTACACACACCACATGGTCTCGTTTTCTCTAAATCACTTTTGGGCCCACAGGAACCCAGCAGGAAAACCTACCCCACCCAAAAAATGCTAATTTTTCATGAAAAGGGGCGTTTTTTCGCCAATGTTCAGTACCACATTTCTCAATAACCAGAGTTTTTCCACTATAGCCGCTTATGCGGTTATGTAGGGCAGGGAGGGGCCTACCTTACCCACTAGGTGTCCCTTTCTCTAAATCACTTTTGCAGCCACAGGAACCCAGCAGGAACAGGCATGACACCCGGCTGAAATGGAGCGAGTAAGGTCCCTTTTCGCCAATTTCCCACCATACTAGAGTTTTCCCAGTATAACCAAGCATGTGGGCGGCTCCGCTGGACCAAGCCCTACACACACCACATGGTCTCGTTTTCTCTAAATCACTTTTGGGCCCACAGGAACCCAGCAGGAAAACCTACCCCACCCAAAAAATGCTAATTTTTCATGAAAAGGGGCGTTTTTTCGCCAATGTTCAGTACCACATTTCTCAATAACCAGAGTTTTTCCACTATAGCCGCTTATGCGGTTATGTAGGGCAGGGAGGGGCCTACCTTACCCACTAGGTGTCCCTTTCTCTTAATCACGTTTGCAGCCACAGGAACCCAGCAGGAACAGGCATGACACCCGGCTGAAATGGAGCGAGTAAGGTCCCTTTTCGCCAATTTCCCACCATACTAGAGTTTTCCCAGTATAACCAAGCATGTGGGCGGCTCCGCTGGACCAAGCCCTACACACACCACATGGTCTCGTTTTCTCTAAATCACTTTTGGGCCCACAGGAACCCAGCAGGAAAACCTACCCCACCCAAAAAATGCTAATTTTTCATGAAAAGGGGCGTTTTTTCGCCAATGTTCAGTACCACATTTCTCAATAACCAGAGTTTTTCCACTATAGCCGCTTATGCGGTTATGTAGGGCAGGGAGGGGCCTACCTTACCCACTAGGTGTCCCTTTCTCTAAATCACTTTTGCAGCCACAGGAACCCAGCAGGAACAGGCATGACACCCGGCTGAAATGGAGCGAGTAAGGTCCCTTTTCGCCAATTTCCCACCATTCTAGAGTTTTCCCAGTATAACCAAGCATGTGGGCGGCTCCGCTGGACCAAGCCCTACACACACCACATGGTCTCGTTTTCTCTAAATCACTTTTGGGCCCACAGGAACCCAGCAGGAAAACCTACCCCACCCAAAAAATGCTAATTTTTCATGAAAAGGGGCGTTTTTTCGCCAATGTTCAGTACCACATTTCTCAATAACCAGAGTTTTCCCACTATAGCCGCTTATGCGGTTATGTAGGGCAGGGAGGGGCCTACCTTACCCACTAGGTGTCCCTTTCTCTAAATCACTTTTGCAGCCACAGGAACCCAGCAGGAACAGGCATGACACCCGGCTGAAATGGAGCGAGTAAGGTCCCTTTTCGCCAATTTCCCACCATACTAGAGTTTTCCCAGTATAACCAAGCATGTGGGCGGCTCCGCTCCGATGGACCAAGCCCTACACACACCACATAGTCTCGTTTTCTCTAAATCACTTTTGGGCCCACAGGAACCCAGCAGGAAAACCTACCCCACCCAAAAAATGCTAATTTTTCATGAAAAGGGGCGTTTTTTCGCCAATGTTCAGTACCACATTTCTCAATAACCAGAGTTTTCCCACTATAGCCGCTTATGCGGTTATGTAGGGCAGGGAGGGGCCTACCTTACCCACTAGGTGTCCCTTTCTCTAAATCACTTTCGCAGCCACAGGAACCCAGCAGGAACAGGCATGACACCCGGCTGAAATGGAGCGAGTAAGGTCCCTTTTCGCCAATTTCCCACCATACTAGAGTTTTCCCAGTATAACCAAGCATGTGGGCGGCTCCGCTGGACCAAGCCCTACACACACCACATGGTCTCGTTTTCTCTAAATCACTTTTGGGCCCACAGGAACCCAGCAGGAAAACCTACCCCACCCAAAAAATGCTAATTTTTCATGAAAAGGGGCGTTTTTTCGCCAATGTTCAGTACCACATTTCTCAATAACCAGAGTTTTCCCACTATAGCCGCTTATGCGGTTATGTAGGGCAGGGAGGGGCCTACCTTACCCACTAGGTGTCCTTTTCTCTAAATCACTTTTGCAGCCACAGGAACCCAGCAGGAACAGGCATGACACCCGGCTGAAATGGAGCGAGTAAGGTCCCTTTTCGCCAATTTCCCGCCATACTAGAGTTTTCCCAGTATAACCAAGCATGTGGGCGGCTCCGCTGGACCAAGCCCTACACACACCACATGGTCTCGTTTTCTCTAAATCACTTTTGGGCCCACAGGAACCCAGCAGGAAAACCTACCCCACCCAAAAAATGCTAATTTTTCATGAAAAGGGGCGTTTTTTCGCCAATGTTCAGTACCACATTTTTCAATAACCAGAGTTTTCCCACTATAGCCGCTTATGCGGTTATGTAGGGCAGGGAGGGGCCTACCTTACCCACTAGGTGTCCCTTTCTCTAAATCACTTTTGCAGCCACAGGAACCCAGCAGGAACAGGCATGACACCCGGCTGAAATGGAGCGAGTAAGGTCCCTTTTCGCCAATTTCCCACCATACTAGAGTTTTCCCAGTATAACCAAGCATGTGGGCGGCTCCGCTGGACCAAGCCCTACACACACCACATGGTCTCGTTTTCTCTAAATCACTTTTGGGCCCACAGGAACCCAGCAGGAAAACCTACCCCACCCAAAAAATGCTAATTTTTCATGAACAGGGGCGTTTTTTCGCCAATGTTCAGTACCACATTTCTCAATAACCAGAGTTTTCCCACTATAGCCGCTTATGCGATGATGTAGGGCAGGGAGGGGCCTACCTTACCCACTAGGTGTCCCTTTCTCTAAATCACTTTTGCAGCCACAGGAACCCAGCAGGAACAGGCATGACACCCGGCTGAAATGGAGCGAGTAAGGTCCCTTTTCGCCAATTTCCCACCATACTAGAGTTTTCCCAGTATAACCAAGCATGTGGGCGGCTCCGCTGGACCAAGCCCTACACACACCACATGGTCTCGTTTTCTCTAAATCACTTTTGGGCCCACAGGAACCCAGCAGGAAAACCTACCCCACCCAAAAAATGCTAATTTTTCATGAAAAGGGGCGTTTTTTCGCCAATGTTCAGTACCACATTTCTCAATAACCAGAGTTTTCCCACTATAGCCGCTTATGCGATGATGTAGGGCAGGGAGGGGCCTACCTTACCCACTAGGTGTCCTTTTCTCTAAATCACTTTTGCAGCCACAGGAACCCAGCAGGAACAGGCATGACACCCGGCTGAAATGGAGCGAGTAAGGTCCCTTTTCGCCAATTTCCCACCATACTAGAGTTTTCCCAGTATAACCAAGCATGTGGGCGGCTCCGCTGGACCAAGCCCTACACATACCACATGGTCTCGTTTTCTCTAAATCACTTTTGGGCCCACAGGAACCCAGCAGGAAAACCTACCCCACCCAAAAAAATGCTAATTTTTCATGAAAAGGGGCGTTTTTTCGCCAATGTTCAGTACCACATTTCTCAATAACCAGAGTTTTCCCACTATAGCCGCTTATGTGATGATGTAGGGCAGGGAGGGGCCTACCTTACCCACTAGGTGTCCCTTTCTCTAAATCACTTTTGCAGCCACAGGAACCCAGCAGGAACAGGCATGACACCCGGCTGAAATGGAGCGAGTAAGGTCCCTTTTCGCCAATTTCCCACCATACTAGAGTTTTCTCAGTATAACCAAGCATGTGGGCGGCTCCGCTGGACCAAGCCCTACACACACCACATGGTCTCGTTTTCTCTAAATCACTTTTGGGCCCACAGGAACCCAGCAGGAAAACCTACCCCACCAAAAAAAAATGCTAATTTTTCATGAAAAGGGGCGTTTTTTCGCCAATGTTCAGTACCACATTTCTCAATAACCAGAGTTTTCCCACTATAGCCGCTTATGCGGTTATGTAGGGCAGGGAGGGGCCTACCTTACCCACTAGGTGTCCCTCTCTCTAAATCACTTTTGCAGCCACAGGAACCCAGCAGGAACAGGCATGACACCCGGCTGAAATGGAGCGAGTAAGGTCCCTTTTCGCCAATTTCCCACCATACTAGAGTTTTCCCAGTATAACCAAGCATGTGGGCGGCTCCGCTGGACCAAGCCCTACACACACCACATGGTCTCGTTTTCTCTAAATCACTTTTGGGCCCACAGGAACCCAGCAGGAAAACCTACCCCACCCAAAAAATGCTAATTTTTCATGAAAAGGGGCGTTTTTTCGCCAATGTTCATTACCACATTTCTCAATAACCAGAGTTTTCCTACTATAGCCGCTTATGCGGTTATGTAGGGCAGGGAGGGGCCTACCTTACCCACTAGGTGTCCCTTTCTCTAAATCACTTTTGCAGCCACAGGAACCCAGCAGGAACAGGCATGACACCCGGCTGAAATGGAGCGAGTAAGGTCCCTTTTCGCCAATTTCCCACCATACTAGAGTTTTCCCAGTATAACCAAGCATGTGGGCGGCTCCGCTGGACCAAGCCCTACACACACCACATGGTCTCGTTTTCTCTAAATCACTTTTGGGCCCACAGGAACCCAGCAGGAAAACCTACCCCACCCAAAAAATGCTAATTTTTCATGAAAAGGGGCGTTTTTTCGCCAATGTTCAGTACCACATTTCTCAATAACCAGAGTTTTTCCACTATAGCCGCTTATGCGGTTATGTAGGGCAGGGAGGGGCCTACCTTACCCACTAGGTGTCCCTTTCTCTTAATCACTTTTGCAGCCACAGGAACCCAGCAGGAACAGGCATGACACCCGGCTGAAATGGAGCGAGTAAGGTCCCTTTTCGCCAATTTCCCACCATACTAGAGTTTTCCCAGTATAACCAAGCATGTGGGCGGCTCCGCTGGACCAAGCCCTACACACACCACATGGTCTCGTTTTCTCTAAATCACTTTTGGGCCCACAGG
The DNA here is from genome assembly GCA_964019695.1 of Loripinus fragilis. Taxonomy (NCBI): domain Eukaryota; kingdom Metazoa; phylum Mollusca; class Bivalvia; order Lucinida; family Lucinidae; genus Loripinus; species Loripinus fragilis. The sequence continues at coordinate 165,216 of CAXHUL010000292.1, read as the reverse complement.
AACCCAGCAGGAAAACCTACCCCACCCAAAAAATGCTAATTTTTCATGAAAAGGGGCGTTTTTTCGCCAATGTTCAGTACCACATTTCTCAATAACCAGAGTTTTTCCACTATAGCCGCTTATGCGGTTATGTAGGGCAGGGAGGGGCCTACCTTACCCACTAGGTGTCCCTTTCTCTAAATCACTTTTGCAGCCACAGGAACCCAGCAGGAACAGGCATGACACCCGGCTGAAATGGAGCGAGTAAGGTCCCTTTTCGCCAATTTCCCACCATACTAGAGTTTTCCCAGTATAACCAAGCATGTGGGCGGCTCCGCTGGACCAAGCCCTACACACACCACATGGTCTCGTTTTCTCTAAATCACTTTTGGGCCCACAGGAACCCAGCAGGAAAACCTACCCCACCCAAAAAATGCTAATTTTTCATGAAAAGGGGCGTTTTTTCGCCAATGTTCAGTACCACATTTCTCAATAACCAGAGTTTTTCCACTATAGCCGCTTATGCGGTTATGTAGGGCAGGGAGGGGCCTACCTTACCCACTAGGTGTCCCTTTCTCTTAATCACGTTTGCAGCCACAGGAACCCAGCAGGAACAGGCATGACACCCGGCTGAAATGGAGCGAGTAAGGTCCCTTTTCGCCAATTTCCCACCATACTAGAGTTTTCCCAGTATAACCAAGCATGTGGGCGGCTCCGCTGGACCAAGCCCTACACACACCACATGGTCTCGTTTTCTCTAAATCACTTTTGGGCCCACAGGAACCCAGCAGGAAAACCTACCCCACCCAAAAAATGCTAATTTTTCATGAAAAGGGGCGTTTTTTCGCCAATGTTCAGTACCACATTTCTCAATAACCAGAGTTTTTCCACTATAGCCGCTTATGCGGTTATGTAGGGCAGGGAGGGGCCTACCTTACCCACTAGGTGTCCCTTTCTCTAAATCACTTTTGCAGCCACAGGAACCCAGCAGGAACAGGCATGACACCCGGCTGAAATGGAGCGAGTAAGGTCCCTTTTCGCCAATTTCCCACCATTCTAGAGTTTTCCCAGTATAACCAAGCATGTGGGCGGCTCCGCTGGACCAAGCCCTACACACACCACATGGTCTCGTTTTCTCTAAATCACTTTTGGGCCCACAGGAACCCAGCAGGAAAACCTACCCCACCCAAAAAATGCTAATTTTTCATGAAAAGGGGCGTTTTTTCGCCAATGTTCAGTACCACATTTCTCAATAACCAGAGTTTTCCCACTATAGCCGCTTATGCGGTTATGTAGGGCAGGGAGGGGCCTACCTTACCCACTAGGTGTCCCTTTCTCTAAATCACTTTTGCAGCCACAGGAACCCAGCAGGAACAGGCATGACACCCGGCTGAAATGGAGCGAGTAAGGTCCCTTTTCGCCAATTTCCCACCATACTAGAGTTTTCCCAGTATAACCAAGCATGTGGGCGGCTCCGCTCCGATGGACCAAGCCCTACACACACCACATAGTCTCGTTTTCTCTAAATCACTTTTGGGCCCACAGGAACCCAGCAGGAAAACCTACCCCACCCAAAAAATGCTAATTTTTCATGAAAAGGGGCGTTTTTTCGCCAATGTTCAGTACCACATTTCTCAATAACCAGAGTTTTCCCACTATAGCCGCTTATGCGGTTATGTAGGGCAGGGAGGGGCCTACCTTACCCACTAGGTGTCCCTTTCTCTAAATCACTTTCGCAGCCACAGGAACCCAGCAGGAACAGGCATGACACCCGGCTGAAATGGAGCGAGTAAGGTCCCTTTTCGCCAATTTCCCACCATACTAGAGTTTTCCCAGTATAACCAAGCATGTGGGCGGCTCCGCTGGACCAAGCCCTACACACACCACATGGTCTCGTTTTCTCTAAATCACTTTTGGGCCCACAGGAACCCAGCAGGAAAACCTACCCCACCCAAAAAATGCTAATTTTTCATGAAAAGGGGCGTTTTTTCGCCAATGTTCAGTACCACATTTCTCAATAACCAGAGTTTTCCCACTATAGCCGCTTATGCGGTTATGTAGGGCAGGGAGGGGCCTACCTTACCCACTAGGTGTCCTTTTCTCTAAATCACTTTTGCAGCCACAGGAACCCAGCAGGAACAGGCATGACACCCGGCTGAAATGGAGCGAGTAAGGTCCCTTTTCGCCAATTTCCCGCCATACTAGAGTTTTCCCAGTATAACCAAGCATGTGGGCGGCTCCGCTGGACCAAGCCCTACACACACCACATGGTCTCGTTTTCTCTAAATCACTTTTGGGCCCACAGGAACCCAGCAGGAAAACCTACCCCACCCAAAAAATGCTAATTTTTCATGAAAAGGGGCGTTTTTTCGCCAATGTTCAGTACCACATTTCTCAATAACCAGAGTTTTCCCACTATAGCCGCTTATGCGGTTATGTAGGGCAGGGAGGGGCCTACCTTACCCACTAGGTGTCCCTTTCTCTAAATCATTTTTGCAGCCACAGGAACAGAGCGGTACAGGCATGACACCCGGCTGAAATGGAGCGAGTAAGGTCCCTTTTCGCCAATTTCCCACCATACTAGAGTTTTCCCAGTATAACCAAGCATGTGGGCGGCTCCGCTGGACCAAGCCCTACACACACCACATGGTCTCGTTTTCTCTAAATCACTTTTGGGCCCACAGGAACCCAGCAGGAAAACCTACCCCACCCAAAAAATGCTAATTTTTCATGAAAAGGGGCGTTTTTTCGCCAATGTTCAGTACCATATTTCTCAATAACCAGAGTTTTTCCACTATAGCCGCTTATGCGGTTATGTAGGGCAGGGAGGGGCCTACCTTACCCACTAGGTGTCCCTTTATCTAAATCACTTTTGCAGCCACAGGAACCCAGCAGGAACAGGCATGACACCCGGCTGAAATGGAGCGAGTAAGGTCCCTTTTCGCCAATTTCCCACCATACTAGAGTTTTCCCAGTATAACCAAGCATGTGGGCGGCTCCGCTGGACCAAGCCCTACACACACCACATGGTCTCGTTTTCTCTAAATCACTTTTGGGCCCACAGGAACCCAGCAGGAAAACCTACCCCACCCAAAAAATGCTAATTTTTCATGAAAAGGGGCGTTTTTTCGCCAATGTTCAGTACCACATTTCTCAATAACCAGAGTTTTCTCACTATAGCCGCTTATGCGGTTATGTAGGGCAGGGAGTGGCCTACCTTACCCACTAGGTGTCCCTTTCTCTAAATCACTTTTGCAGCCACAGGAACCCAGCAGGAACAGGCATGACACCCGGCTGAAATGGAGCGAGTAAGGTCCCTTTTCGCCAATTTCCCACCATACTAGAGTTTTCCCAGTATAACCAAGCATGTGGGCGGCTCCGCTGGACCAAGCCCTACACACACCACATGGTCTTGTTTTCTCTAAATCACTTTTGGGCCCACAGGAACCCAGCAGGAAAACCTACCCCACCCAAAAAATGCTAATTTTTCATGAAAAGGGGCGTTTTTTCGCCAATGTTCAGTACCACATAATTCAATAACCAGAGTTTTCCCACTATAGCCGCTTATGCGGTTATGTAGGGCAGGGAGGGGCCTACCTTACCCACTAGGTGTCCCTTTCTCTAAATCACTTTTGCAGCCACAGGAACCCAGCAGGAACAGGCATGACACCCGGCTGAAATGGAGCGAGTAAGGTCCCTTTTCGCCAATTTCCCACCATACTAGAGTTTTCCCAGTATAACCAAGCATGTGGGCGGCTCCGCTGGACCAAGCCCTACACACACCACATGGTCTCGTTTTCTCTAAATCACTTTTGGGCCCACAGGAACCCAGCAGGAAAACCTACCCCACCCAAAAAATGCTAATTTTTCATGAAAAGGGGCGTTTTTTCGCCAATGTTCAGTACCACATTTCTCAATAACCAGAGTTTTCCCACTATAGCCGCTTATGCGGTTATGTAGGGCAGGGAGGGGCCTACCTTACCCACTAGGTGTCCCTTTCTCTAAATCACTTTTGCAGCCACAGGAACCCAGCAGGAACAGGCATGACACCCGGCTGAAATGGAGCGAGTAAGGTCCCTTTTCGCCAATTTCCCACCATACTAGAGTTTTCCCAGTATAACCAAGCATGTGGGCGGCTCCGCTGGACCAAGCCCTACACACACCACATGGTCTCGTTTTCTCTAAATCACTTTTGGGCCCACAGGAACCCAGCAGGAAAACCTACCCCACCCAAAAAATGCTAATTTTTCATGAAAAGGGGCGTTTTTTCGCCAATGTTCAGTACCACATTTCTCAATAACCAGAGTTTTCCCACTATAGCCGTTTATGCGGTTATGTAGGGCAGGGAGGGGCCTACCTTACCCACTAGGTGTCCCTTTCTCTAAATCACTTTTGCAGCCACAGGAACCCAGCAGGAACAGGCATGACACCCGGCTGAAATGGAGCGAGTAAGGTCCCTTTTCGCCAATTTCCCACCATACTAGAGTTTTCCCAGTATAACCAAGCATGTGGGCGGCTCCGCTGGACCAAGCCCTACACACACCACATGGTCTCGTTTTCTCTAAATCACTTTTGGGCCCACAGGAACCCAGCAGGAAAACCTACCCCACCCAAAAAATGCTAATTTTTCATGAAAAGGGGCGTTTTTTCGCCAATGTTCAGTACCACATTTCTCAATAACCAGAGTTTTCCCACTATAGCCGCTTATGCGGTTATGTAGGGAAGGGAGGGGCCTACCTTACCCACTAGGTGTCCCTTTCTCTAAATCACTTTTGCAGCCACAGGAACCCAGCAGGAACAGGCATGACACCCGGCTGAAATGGAGCGAGTAAGGTCCCTTTTCGCCAATTTCCCACCATACTAGAGTTTTCCCAGTATAACCAAGCATGTGGGCGGCTCCGCTGGACCAAGCCCTACACACACCACATGGTCTCGTTTTCTCTAAATCACTTTTGGGCCCACAGGAACCCAGCAGGAAAACCTACCCCACCCAAAAAATGCTAATTTTTCATGAAAAGGGGCGTTTTTTCGCCAATGTTCAGTACCACATTTCTCAATAACCAGAGTTTTCTCACTATAGCCGCTTATGCGGTTATGTAGGGCAGGGAGTGGCCTACCTTACCCACTAGGTGTCCCTTTCTCTAAATTACTTTTGCAGCCACAGGAACCCAGCAGGAACAGGCATGACACCCGGCTGAAATGGAGCGAGTAAGGTCCCTTTTCGCCAATTTCCCACCATACTAGAGTTTTCCCAGTATAACCAAGCATGTGGGCGGCTCCGCTGGACCAAGCCCTACACACACCACATGGTCTCGTTTTCTCTAAATCACTTTTGGGCCCACAGGAACCCAGCAGGAAAACCTACCCCACCCAAAAAATGCTAATTTTTCATGAAAAGGGGCGTTTTTTCGCCAATGTTCAGTACCACATTATTCAATAACCAGAGTTTTCCCACTATAGCCGCTTATGCGGTTATGTAGGGCAGGGAGGGGCCTACCTTACCCACTAGGTGTCCCTTTCTCTAAATCACTTTTGCAGCCACAGGAACCCAGCAGGAACAGGCATGACACCCGGCTGAAATGGAGCGAGTAAGGTCCCTTTTCGCCAATTTCCCACCATACTAGAGTTTTCCCAGTATAACCAAGCATGTGGGCGGCTCCGCTGGACCAAGCCCTACACACACCACATGGTCTCGTTTTCTCTAAATCACTTTTGGGCCCACAGGAACCCAGCAGGAAAACCTACCCCACCCAAAAAATGCTAATTTTTCATGAAAAGGGGCGTTTTTTCGCCAATGTTCAGTACCACATTTCTCAATAACCAGAGTTTTCCCACTATAGCCGCTTATGCGGTTATGTAGGGCAGGGAGGGGCCTACCTTACCCACTAGGTGTCCCTTTCTCTAAATCACTTTTGCAGCCACAGGAACCCAGCAGGAACAGGCATGACACCCGGCTGAAATGGAGCGAGTAAGGTCCCTTTTCGCCAATTTCCCACCATACTAGAGTTTTCCCAGTATAACCAAGCATGTGGGCGGCTCCGCTGGACCAAGCCCTACACACACCACATGGTCTCGTTTTCTCTAAATCACTTTTGGGCCCACAGGAACCCAGCAGGAAAACCTACCCCACCCAAAAAATGCTAATTTTTCATGAAAAGGGGCGTTTTTCGCCAATGTTCAGTACCACATTTCTCAATAACCAGAGTTTTCCCACTATAGCCGCTTATGCGGTTATGTAGGGCAGGGAGGGGCCTACCTTACCCACTAGGTGTCCCTTTCTCTAAATCACTTTTGCAGCCACAGGAACCCAGCAGGAACAGGCATGACACCCGGCTGAAATGGAGCGAGTAAGGTCCCTTTTCGCCAATTTCCCACCATACTAGAGTTTTCCCAGTATAACCAAGCATGTGGGCGGCTCCGCTGGACCAAGCCCTACACACACCACATGGTCTCGTTTTCTCTAAATCACTTTTGGGCCCACAGGAACCCAGCAGGAAAACCTACCCCACCCAAAAAATGCTAATTTTTCATGAAAAGGGGCGTTTTTTCGCCAATGTTCAGTACCACATTTCTCAATAACCAGAGTTTTCCCACTATAGCCGCTTATGCGGTTATGTAGGGCAGGGAGGGGCCTACCTTACCCACTAGGTGTCCCTTTCTCTAAATCACTTTTGCAGCCACAGGAACCCAGCAGGAACAGGCATGACACCCGGCTGAAATGGAGCGAGTAAGGTCCCTTTTCGCCAATTTCCCACCATACTAGAGTTTTCCCAGTATAACCAAGCATGTGGGCGGCTCCGCTGGACCAAGCCCTACACACACCACATGGTCTCGTTTTCTCTAAATCACTTTTGGGCCCACAGGAACCCAGCAGGAAAACCTACCCCACCCAAAAAATGCTAATTTTTCATGAAAAGGGGCGTTTTTTCGCCAATGTTCAGTACCACATTTCTCAATAACCAGAGTTTTCCCACTATAGCCGCTTATGCGGTTATGTAGGGCAGGGAGGGGCCTACCTTACCCACTAGGTGTCCCTTTCTCTAAATCACTTTTGCAGCCACAGGAACCCAGCAGGAACAGGCATGACACCCGGCTGAAATGGAGCGAGTAAGGTCCCTTTTCGCCAATTTCCCACCATACTAGAGTTTTCCCAGTATAACCAAGCATGTGGGCGGCTCCGCTGGACCAAGCCCTACACACACCACATGGTCTCGTTTTCTCTAAATCACTTTTGGGCCCACAGGAACCCAGCAGGAAAACCTACCCCACCCAAAAAATGCTAATTTTTCATGAAAAGGGGCGTTTTTCGCCAATGTTCAGTACCACATTTCTCAATAACCAGAGTTTTCCCACTATAGCCGCTTATGCGGTTATGTAGGGCAGGGAGGGGCCTACCTTACCCACTAGGTGTCCTTTTCTCTAAATCACTTTTGCAGCCACAGGAACCCAGCAGGAACAGGCATGACACCCGGCTGAAATGGAGCGAGTAAGGTCCCTTTTCGCCAATTTCCCACCATACTAGAGTTTTTCCAGTATAACCAAGCATGTGGGCGGCTCCGCTGGACCAAGCCCTACACACACCACATGGTCTCGTTTTCTCTAAATCACTTTTGGGCCCACAGGAACCCAGCAGGAAAACCTACCCCACCCAAAAAATGCTAATTTTTCATGAAAAGGGGCGTTTTTTCGCCAATGTTCAGTACCACATTTCTCAATAACCAGAGTTTTCCCACTATAGCCGCTTATGCGGTTATGTAGGGCAGGGAGGGGCCTACCTTACCCACTAGGTGTCCCTTTCTCTAAATCACTTTTGCAGCCACAGGAACCCAGCAGGAACAGGCATGACACCCGGCTGAAATGGAGCGAGTAAGGTCCCTTTTCGCCAATTTCCCACCATACTAGAGTTTTCCCAGTATAACCAAGCATGTGGGCGGCTCCGCTGGACCAAGCCCTACACACACCACATGGTCTCGTTTTCTCTAAATCACTTTTGGGCCCACAGGAACCCAGCAGGAAAACCTACCCCACCCAAAAAATGCTAATTTTTCATGAAAAGGGGCGTTTTTTCGCCAATGTTCAGTACCACATTTCTCAATAACCAGAGTTTTCTCACTATAGCCGCTTATGCGGTTATGTAGGGCAGGGAGTGGCCTACCTTACCCACTAGGTGTCCCTTTCTCTAAATCACTTTTGCAGCCACAGGAACCCAGCAGGAACAGGCATGACACCCGGCTGAAATGGAGCGAGTAAGGTCCCTTTTCGCCAATTTCCCACCATACTAGAGTTTTCCCAGTATAACCAAGCATGTGGGCGGCTCCGCTGGACCAAGCCCTACACACACCACATGGTCTTGTTTTCTCTAAATCACTTTTGGGCCCACAGGAACCCAGCAGGAAAACCTACCCCACCCAAAAAATGCTAATTTTTCATGAAAAGGGGCGTTTTTTCGCCAATGTTCAGTACCACATTATTCAATAACCAGAGTTTTCCCACTATAGCCGCTTATGCGGTTATGTAGGGCAGGGAGGGGCCTACCTTACCCACTAGGTGTCCCTTTCTCTAAATCACTTTTGCAGCCACAGGAACCCAGCAGGAACAGGCATGACACCCGGCTGAAATGGAGCGAGTAAGGTCCCTTTTCGCCAATTTCCCACCATACTAGAGTTTTCCCAGTATAACCAAGCATGTGGGCGGCTCCGCTGGACCAAGCCCTACACACACCACATGGTCTCGTTTTCTCTAAATCACTTTTGGGCCCACAGGAACCCAGCAGGAAAACCTACCCCACCCAAAAAATGCTAATTTTTCATGAAAAGGGGCGTTTTTTCGCCAATGTTCAGTACCACATTTCTCAATAACCAGAGTTTTCCCACTATAGCCGCTTATGCGGTTATGTAGGGCAGGGAGGGGCCTACCTTACCCACTAGGTGTCTTTTTCTCTAAATCACTTTTGCAGCCACAGGAACCCAGCAGGAACAGGCATGACACCCGGCTGAAATGGAGCGAGTAAGGTCCCTTTTCGCCAATTTCCCACCATACTAGAGTTTTCCCAGTATAACCAAGCATGTGGGCGGCTCCGCTGGACCAAGCCCTACACACACCACATGGTCTCGTTTTCTCTAAATCACTTTTGGGCCCACAGGAACCCAGCAGGAAAACCTACCCCACCCAAAAAATGCTAATTTTTCATGAAAAGGGGCGTTTTTTCGCCAATGTTCAGTACCACATTTCTCAATAACCAGAGTTTTCCCACTATAGCCGTTTATGCGGTTATGTAGGGCAGGGAGGGGCCTACCTTACCCACTAGGTGTCCCTTTCTCTAAATCACTTTTGCAGCCACAGGAACCCAGCAGGAACAGGCATGACACCCGGCTGAAATGGAGCGAGTAAGGTCCCTTTTCGCCAATTTCCCACCATACTAGAGTTTTCCCAGTATAACCAAGCATGTGGGCGGCTCCGCTGGACCAAGCCCTACACACACCACATGGTCTCGTTTTCTCTAAATCACTTTTGGGCCCACAGGAACCCAGCAGGAAAACCTACCCCACCCAAAAAATGCTAATTTTTCATGAAAAGGGGCGTTTTTTCGCCAATGTTCAGTACCACATTTCTCAATAACCAGAGTTTTCCCACTATAGCCGCTTATGCGGTTATGTAGGGCAGGGAGGGGCCTACCTTACCCACTAGGTGTCCCTTTCTCTAAATCACTTTTGCAGCCACAGGAACCCAGCAGGAACAGGCATGACACCCGGCTGAAATGGAGCGAGTAAGGTCCCTTTTCGCCAATTTCCCACCATACTAGAGTTTTCCCAGTATAACCAAGCATGTGGGCGGCTCCGCTGGACCAAGCCCTACACACACCACATGGTCTCGTTTTCTCTAAATCACTTTTGGGCCCACAGGAACCCAGCAGGAAAACCTACCCCACCCAAAAAATGCTAATTTTTCATGAAAAGGGGCGTTTTTTCGCCAATGTTCAGTACCACATTATTCAATAACCAGAGTTTTCCCACTATAGCCGCTTATGCGGTTATGTAGGGCAGGGAGGGGCCTACCTTACCCACTAGGTGTCCCTTTCTCTAAATCACTTTTGCAGCCACAGGAACCCAGCAGGAACAGGCATGACACCCGGCTGAAATGGAGCGAGTAAGGTCCCTTTTCGCCAATTTCCCACCATACTAGAGTTTTCCCAGTATAACCAAGCATGTGGGCGGCTCCGCTGGACCAAGCCCTACACACACCACATGGTCTCGTTTTCTCTAAATCACTTTTGGGCCCACAGGAACCCAGCAGGAAAACCTACCCCACCCAAAAAATGCTAATTTTTCATGAAAAGGGGCGTTTTTTCGCCAATGTTCAGTACCACATTTCTCAATAACCAGAGTTTTCCCACTATAGCCGCTTATGCGGTTATGTAGGGCAGGGAGGGGCCTACCTTACCCACTAGGTGTCCCTTTCTCTAAATCATTTTTGCAGCCACAGGAACCCAGCAGGAACAGGCATGACACCCGGCTGAAATGGAGCGAGTAAGGTCCCTTTTCGCCAATTTCCCACCATACTAGAGTTTTCCCAGTATAACCAAGCATGTGGGCGGCTCCGCTGGACCAAGCCCTACACACACCACATGGTCTCGTTTTCTCTAAATCACTTTTGGGCCCACAGGAACCCAGCAGGAAAACCTACCCCACCCAAAAAATGCTAATTTTTCATGAAAAGGGGCGTTTTTTCGCCAATGTTCAGTACCACATTTCTCAATAACCAGAGTTTTCTCACTATAGCCGCTTATGCGGTTATGTAGGGCAGGGAGTGGCCTACCTTACCCACTAGGTGTCCCTTTCTCTAAATCACTTTTGCAGCCACAGGAACCCAGCAGGAACAGGCATGACACCCGGCTGAAATGGAGCGAGTAAGGTCCCTTTTCGCCAATTTCCCACCATACTAGAGTTTTCCCAGTATAACCAAGCATGTGGGCGGCTCCGCTGGACCAAGCCCTACACACACCACATGGTCTTGTTTTCTCTAAATCACTTTTGGGCCCACAGGAACCCAGCAGGAAAACCTACCCCACCCAAAAAATGCTAATTTTTCATGAAAAGGGGCGTTTTTTCGCCAATGTTCAGTACCACATTATTCAATAACCAGAGTTTTCCCACTATAGCCGCTTATGCGGTTATGTAGGGCAGGGAGGGGCCTACCTTACCCACTAGGTGTCCCTTTCTCTAAATCACTTTTGCAGCCACAGGAACCCAGCAGGAACAGGCATGACACCCGGCTGAAATGGAGCGAGTAAGGTCCCTTTTCGCCAATTTCCCACCATACTAGAGTTTTCCCAGTATAACCAAGCATGTGGGCGGCTCCGCTGGACCAAGCCCTACACACACCACATGGTCTCGTTTTCTCTAAATCACTTTTGGGCCCACAGGAACCCAGCAGGAAAACCTACCCCACCCAAAAAATGCTAATTTTTCATGAAAAGGGGCGTTTTTTCGCCAATGTTCAGTACCACATTTCTCAATAACCAGAGTTTTCCCACTATAGCCGCTTATGCGGTTATGTAGGGCAGGGAGGGGCCTACCTTACCCACTAGGTGTCTTTTTCTCTAAATCACTTTTGCAGCCACAGGAACCCAGCAGGAACAGGCATGACACCCGGCTGAAATGGAGCGAGTAAGGTCCCTTTTCGCCAATTTCCCACCATACTAGAGTTTTCCCAGTATAACCAAGCATGTGGGCGGCTCCGCTGGACCAAGCCCTACACACACCACATGGTCTCGTTTTCTCTAAATCACTTTTGGGCCCACAGGAACCCAGCAGGAAAACCTACCCCACCCAAAAAATGCTAATTTTTCATGAAAAGGGGCGTTTTTTCGCCAATGTTCAGTACCACATTTCTCAATAACCAGAGTTTTCCCACTATAGCCGTTTATGCGGTTATGTAGGGCAGGGAGGGGCCTACCTTACCCACTAGGTGTCCCTTTCTCTAAATCACTTTTGCAGCCACAGGAACCCAGCAGGAACAGGCATGACACCCGGCTGAAATGGAGCGAGTAAGGTCCCTTTTCGCCAATTTCCCACCATACTAGAGTTTTCCCAGTATAACCAAGCATGTGGGCGGCTCCGCTGGACCAAGCCCTACACACACCACATGGTCTCGTTTTCTCTAAATCACTTTTGGGCCCACAGGAACCCAGCAGGAAAACCTACCCCACCCAAAAAATGCTAATTTTTCATGAAAAGGGGCGTTTTTTCGCCAATGTTCAGTACCACATTTCTCAATAACCAGAGTTTTCCCACTATAGCCGCTTATGCGGTTATGTAGGGCAGGGAGGGGCCTACCTTACCCACTAGGTGTCCCTTTCTCTAAATCACTTTTGCAGCCACAGGAACCCAGCAGGAACAGGCATGACACCCGGCTGAAATGGAGCGAGTAAGGTCCCTTTTCGCCAATTTCCCACCATACTAGAGTTTTCCCAGTATAACCAAGCATGTGGGCGGCTCCGCTGGACCAAGCCCTACACACACCACATGGTCTCGTTTTCTCTAAATCACTTTTGGGCCCACAGGAACCCAGCAGGAAAACCTACCCCACCCAAAAAATGCTAATTTTTCATGAAAAGGGGCGTTTTTTCGCCAATGTTCAGTACCACATTTCTCAATAACCAGAGTTTTCTCACTATAGCCGCTTATGCGGTTATGTAGGGCAGGGAGTGGCCTACCTTACCCACTAGGTGTCCCTTTCTCTAAATTACTTTTGCAGCCACAGGAACCCAGCAGGAACAGGCATGACACCCGGCTGAAATGGAGCGAGTAAGGTCCCTTTTCGCCAATTTCCCACCATACTAGAGTTTTCCCAGTATAACCAAGCATGTGGGCGGCTCCGCTGGACCAAGCCCTACACACACCACATGGTCTCGTTTTCTCTAAATCACTTTTGGGCCCACAGGAACCCAGCAGGAAAACCTACCCCACCCAAAAAATGCTAATTTTTCATGAAAAGGGGCGTTTTTTCGCCAATGTTCAGTACCACATTATTCAATAACCAGAGTTTTCCCACTATAGCCGCTTATGCGGTTATGTAGGGCAGGGAGGGGCCTACCTTACCCACTAGGTGTCCCTTTCTCTAAATCACTTTTGCAGCCACAGGAACCCAGCAGGAACAGGCATGACACCCGGCTGAAATGGAGCGAGTAAGGTCCCTTTTCGCCAATTTCCCACCATACTAGAGTTTTCCCAGTATAACCAAGCATGTGGGCGGCTCCGCTGGACCAAGCCCTACACACACCACATGGTCTCGTTTTCTCTAAATCACTTTTGGGCCCACAGGAACCCAGCAGGAAAACCTACCCCACCCAAAAAATGCTAATTTTTCATGAAAAGGGGCGTTTTTTCGCCAATGTTCAGTACCACATTTCTCAATAACCAGAGTTTTCCCACTATAGCCGCTTATGCGGTTATGTAGGGCAGGGAGGGGCCTACCTTACCCACTAGGTGTCCCTTTCTCTAAATCACTTTTGCAGCCACAGGAACCCAGCAGGAACAGGCATGACACCCGGCTGAAATGGAGCGAGTAAGGTCCCTTTTCGCCAATTTCCCACCATACTAGAGTTTTCCCAGTATAACCAAGCATGTGGGCGGCTCCGCTGGACCAAGCCCTACACACACCACATGGTCTCGTTTTCTCTAAATCACTTTTGGGCCCACAGGAACCCAGCAGGAAAACCTACCCCACCCAAAAAATGCTAATTTTTCATGAAAAGGGGCGTTTTTCGCCAATGTTCAGTACCACATTTCTCAATAACCAGAGTTTTCCCACTATAGCCGCTTATGCGGTTATGTAGGGCAGGGAGGGGCCTACCTTACCCACTAGGTGTCCCTTTCTCTAAATCACTTTTGCAGCCACAGGAACCCAGCAGGAACAGGCATGACACCCGGCTGAAATGGAGCGAGTAAGGTCCCTTTTCGCCAATTTCCCACCATACTAGAGTTTTCCCAGTATAACCAAGCATGTGGGCGGCTCCGCTGGACCAAGCCCTACACACACCACATGGTCTCGTTTTCTCTAAATCACTTTTGGGCCCACAGGAACCCAGCAGGAAAACCTACCCCACCCAAAAAATGCTAATTTTTCATGAAAAGGGGCGTTTTTTCGCCAATGTTCAGTACCACATTTCTCAATAACCAGAGTTTTCCCACTATAGCCGCTTATGCGGTTATGTAGGGCAGGGAGGGGCCTACCTTACCCACTAGGTGTCCCTTTCTCTAAATCACTTTTGCAGCCACAGGAACCCAGCAGGAACAGGCATGACACCCGGCTGAAATGGAGCGAGTAAGGTCCCTTTTCGCCAATTTCCCACCATACTAGAGTTTTCCCAGTATAACCAAGCATGTGGGCGGCTCCGCTGGACCAAGCCCTACACACACCACATGGTCTCGTTTTCTCTAAATCACTTTTGGGCCCACAGGAACCCAGCAGGAAAACCTACCCCACCCAAAAAATGCTAATTTTTCATGAAAAGGGGCGTTTTTTCGCCAATGTTCAGTACCACATTATTCAATAACCAGAGTTTTCCCACTATAGCCGCTTATGCGGTTATGTAGGGCAGGGAGGGGCCTACCTTACCCACTAGGTGTCCCTTTCTCTAAATCACTTTTGCAGCCACAGGAACCCAGCAGGAACAGGCATGACACCCGGCTGAAATGGAGCGAGTAAGGTCCCTTTTCGCCAATTTCCCACCATACTAGAGTTTTCCCAGTATAACCAAGCATGTGGGCGGCTCCGCTGGACCAAGCCCTACACACACCACATGGTCTTGTTTTCTCTAAATCACTTTTGGGCCCACAGGAACCCAGCAGGAAAACCTACCCCACCCAAAAAATGCTAATTTTTCATGAAAAGGGGCGTTTTTTCGCCAATGTTCAGTACCACATTTCTCAATAACCAGAGTTTTCCCACTATAGCCGCTTATGCGGTTATGTAGGGCAGGGAGGGGCCTACCTTACCCACTAGGTGTCCCTTTCTCTAAATCACTTTTGCAGCCACAGGAACCCAGCAGGAACAGGCATGACACCCGGCTGAAATGGAGCGAGTAAGGTCCCTTTTCGCCAATTTCCCACCATACTAGAGTTTTCCCAGTATAACCAAGCATGTGGGCGGCTCCGCTGGACCAAGCCCTACACACACCACATGGTCTCGTTTTCTCTAAATCACTTTTGGGCCCACAGGAACCCAGCAGGAAAACCTACCCCACCCAAAAAATGCTAATTTTTCATGAAAAGGGGCGTTTTTCGCCAATGTTCAGTACCACATTTCTCAATAACCAGAGTTTTCCCACTATAGCCGCTTATGCGGTTATGTAGGGCAGGGAGGGGCCTACCTTACCCACTAGGTGTCCCTTTCTCTAAATCACTTTTGCAGCCACAGGAACCCAGCAGGAACAGGCATGACACCCGGCTGAAATGGAGCGAGTAAGGTCCCTTTTCGCCAATTTCCCACCATACTAGAGTTTTCCCAGTATAACCAAGCATGTGGGCGGCTCCGCTGGACCAAGCCCTACACACACCACATGGTCTCGTTTTCTCTAAATCACTTTTGGGCCCACAGGAACCCAGCAGGAAAACCTACCCCACCCAAAAAATGCTAATTTTTCATGAAAAGGGGCGTTTTTTCGCCAATGTTCAGTACCACATTTCTCAATAACCAGAGTTTTCCCACTATAGCCGCTTATGCGGTTATGTAGGGCAGGGAGGGGCCTACCTTACCCACTAGGTGTCCCTTTCTCTAAATCACTTTTGCAGCCACAGGAACCCAGCAGGAACAGGCATGACACCCGGCTGAAATGGAGCGAGTAAGGTCCCTTTTCGCCAATTTCCCACCATACTAGAGTTTTCCCAGTATAACCAAGCATGTGGGCGGCTCCGCTGGACCAAGCCCTACACACACCACATGGTCTCGTTTTCTCTAAATCACTTTTGGGCCCACAGGAACCCAGCAGGAAAACCTACCCCACCCAAAAAATGCTAATTTTTCATGAAAAGGGGCGTTTTTTCGCCAATGTTCAGTACCACATTTCTCAATAACCAGAGTTTTCTCACTATAGCCGCTTATGCGGTTATGTAGGGCAGGGAGTGGCCTACCTTACCCACTAGGTGTCCCTTTCTCTAAATCACTTTTGCAGCCACAGGAACCCAGCAGGAACAGGCATGACACCCGGCTGAAATGGAGCGAGTAAGGTCCCTTTTCGCCAATTTCCCACCATACTAGAGTTTTCCCAGTATAACCAAGCATGTGGGCGGCTCCGCTGGACCAAGCCCTACACACACCACATGGTCTTGTTTTCTCTAAATCACTTTTGGGCCCACAGGAACCCAGCAGGAAAACCTACCCCACCCAAAAAATGCTAATTTTTCATGAAAAGGGGCGTTTTTTCGCCAATGTTCAGTACCACATTATTCAATAACCAGAGTTTTCCCACTATAGCCGCTTATGCGGTTATGTAGGGCAGGGAGGGGCCTACCTTACCCACTAGGTGTCCCTTTCTCTAAATCACTTTTGCAGCCACAGGAACCCAGCAGGAACAGGCATGACACCCGGCTGAAATGGAGCGAGTAAGGTCCCTTTTCGCCAATTTCCCACCATACTAGAGTTTTCCCAGTATAACCAAGCATGTGGGCGGCTCCGCTGGACCAAGCCCTACACACACCACATGGTCTCGTTTTCTCTAAATCACTTTTGGGCCCACAGGAACCCAGCAGGAAAACCTACCCCACCCAAAAAATGCTAATTTTTCATGAAAAGGGGCGTTTTTTCGCCAATGTTCAGTACCACATTTCTCAATAACCAGAGTTTTCCCACTA
Organism: Loripinus fragilis; assembly: GCA_964019695.1. Lineage (NCBI taxonomy): Eukaryota > Metazoa > Mollusca > Bivalvia > Lucinida > Lucinidae > Loripinus > Loripinus fragilis. The sequence continues at coordinate 148,384 of CAXHUL010000292.1, read as the reverse complement.
TAGCCGCTTATGCGGTTATGTAGGGCAGGGAGGGGCCTACCTTACCCACTAGGTGTCTTTTTCTCTAAATCACTTTTGCAGCCACAGGAACCCAGCAGGAACAGGCATGACACCCGGCTGAAATGGAGCGAGTAAGGTCCCTTTTCGCCAATTTCCCACCATACTAGAGTTTTCCCAGTATAACCAAGCATGTGGGCGGCTCCGCTGGACCAAGCCCTACACACACCACATGGTCTCGTTTTCTCTAAATCACTTTTGGGCCCACAGGAACCCAGCAGGAAAACCTACCCCACCCAAAAAATGCTAATTTTTCATGAAAAGGGGCGTTTTTTCGCCAATGTTCAGTACCACATTTCTCAATAACCAGAGTTTTCCCACTATAGCCGTTTATGCGGTTATGTAGGGCAGGGAGGGGCCTACCTTACCCACTAGGTGTCCCTTTCTCTAAATCACTTTTGCAGCCACAGGAACCCAGCAGGAACAGGCATGACACCCGGCTGAAATGGAGCGAGTAAGGTCCCTTTTCGCCAATTTCCCACCATACTAGAGTTTTCCCAGTATAACCAAGCATGTGGGCGGCTCCGCTGGACCAAGCCCTACACACACCACATGGTCTCGTTTTCTCTAAATCACTTTTGGGCCCACAGGAACCCAGCAGGAAAACCTACCCCACCCAAAAAATGCTAATTTTTCATGAAAAGGGGCGTTTTTTCGCCAATGTTCAGTACCACATTTCTCAATAACCAGAGTTTTCCCACTATAGCCGCTTATGCGGTTATGTAGGGCAGGGAGGGGCCTACCTTACCCACTAGGTGTCCCTTTCTCTAAATCACTTTTGCAGCCACAGGAACCCAGCAGGAACAGGCATGACACCCGGCTGAAATGGAGCGAGTAAGGTCCCTTTTCGCCAATTTCCCACCATACTAGAGTTTTCCCAGTATAACCAAGCATGTGGGCGGCTCCGCTGGACCAAGCCCTACACACACCACATGGTCTCGTTTTCTCTAAATCACTTTTGGGCCCACAGGAACCCAGCAGGAAAACCTACCCCACCCAAAAAATGCTAATTTTTCATGAAAAGGGGCGTTTTTTCGCCAATGTTCAGTACCACATTTCTCAATAACCAGAGTTTTCTCACTATAGCCGCTTATGCGGTTATGTAGGGCAGGGAGTGGCCTACCTTACCCACTAGGTGTCCCTTTCTCTAAATTACTTTTGCAGCCACAGGAACCCAGCAGGAACAGGCATGACACCCGGCTGAAATGGAGCGAGTAAGGTCCCTTTTCGCCAATTTCCCACCATACTAGAGTTTTCCCAGTATAACCAAGCATGTGGGCGGCTCCGCTGGACCAAGCCCTACACACACCACATGGTCTCGTTTTCTCTAAATCACTTTTGGGCCCACAGGAACCCAGCAGGAAAACCTACCCCACCCAAAAAATGCTAATTTTTCATGAAAAGGGGCGTTTTTTCGCCAATGTTCAGTACCACATTATTCAATAACCAGAGTTTTCCCACTATAGCCGCTTATGCGGTTATGTAGGGCAGGGAGGGGCCTACCTTACCCACTAGGTGTCCCTTTCTCTAAATCACTTTTGCAGCCACAGGAACCCAGCAGGAACAGGCATGACACCCGGCTGAAATGGAGCGAGTAAGGTCCCTTTTCGCCAATTTCCCACCATACTAGAGTTTTCCCAGTATAACCAAGCATGTGGGCGGCTCCGCTGGACCAAGCCCTACACACACCACATGGTCTCGTTTTCTCTAAATCACTTTTGGGCCCACAGGAACCCAGCAGGAAAACCTACCCCACCCAAAAAATGCTAATTTTTCGTGAAAAGGGGCGTTTTTTCGCCAATGTTCAGTACCACATTTCTCAATAACCAGAGTTTTCCCACTATAGCCGCTTATGCGGTTATGTAGGGCAGGGAGGGGCCTACCTTACCCACTAGGTGTCCCTTTCTCTAAATCACTTTTGCAGCCACAGGAACCCAGCAGGAACAGGCATGACACCCGGCTGAAATGGAGCGAGTAAGGTCCCTTTTCGCCAATTTCCCACCATACTAGAGTTTTCCCAGTATAACCAAGCATGTGGGCGGCTCCGCTGGACCAAGCCCTACACACACCACATGGTCTCGTTTTCTCTAAATCACTTTTGGGCCCACAGGAACCCAGCAGGAAAACCTACCCCACCCAAAAAATGCTAATTTTTCATGAAAAGGGGCGTTTTTCGCCAATGTTCAGTACCACATTTCTCAATAACCAGAGTTTTCCCACTATAGCCGCTTATGCGGTTATGTAGGGCAGGGAGGGGCCTACCTTACCCACTAGGTGTCCCTTTCTCTAAATCACTTTTGCAGCCACAGGAACCCAGCAGGAACAGGCATGACACCCGGCTGAAATGGAGCGAGTAAGGTCCCTTTTCGCCAATTTCCCACCATACTAGAGTTTTCCCAGTATAACCAAGCATGTGGGCGGCTCCGCTGGACCAAGCCCTACACACACCACATGGTCTCGTTTTCTCTAAATCACTTTTGGGCCCACAGGAACCCAGCAGGAAAACCTACCCCACCCAAAAAATGCTAATTTTTCATGAAAAGGGGCGTTTTTTCGCCAATGTTCAGTACCACATTTCTCAATAACCAGAGTTTTCCCACTATAGCCGCTTATGCGGTTATGTAGGGCAGGGAGGGGCCTACCTTACCCACTAGGTGTCCCTTTCTCTAAATCACTTTTGCAGCCACAGGAACCCAGCAGGAACAGGCATGACACCCGGCTGAAATGGAGCGAGTAAGGTCCCTTTTCGCCAATTTCCCACCATACTAGAGTTTTCCCAGTATAACCAAGCATGTGGGCGGCTCCGCTGGACCAAGCCCTACACACACCACATGGTCTCGTTTTCTCTAAATCACTTTTGGGCCCACAGGAACCCAGCAGGAAAACCTACCCCACCCAAAAAATGCTAATTTTTCATGAAAAGGGGCGTTTTTTCGCTTTTCGACATTTTCCAAAACGGGTTTTGTATTTATTTATAGTATTCATATTGTGTGCCAAAACTTTTGTGTACTCAGAAAATGATGACGCACAGGTATTCAGAATGTATCAATGCACGGCGCGTATACTATCTAAAGTTTGTTCAGACTACGTGTTCAGACTGCCTTAAAATGTATACATCGTAGTACATGTATTCTGGTATTACTGATTCCTGATATTGATCCTTTGATCTTGACATGTATTACAAACCTTCAATGCGTTTGACACCCAGCTATTAATTGTAGCAGAGAGCCCATAAGTCAAAACACCCAGAACTGGTCAATACAAAGAAAGTCTCTGGTGGTGATTTGGGCCACCTGCTAGTGGTTAGCTCAGGTGTTTAAAGCTACTTACCAGTGTTTCAAGATCTATGGGTCACAAACATACGTGTTCCAGTTCCACATCACCATTAAAATCGTAACTTCATTTCGAGTAAAATCAGTTAGGGGACATGCAGAGGCCTCGAAAATGTCTAACAATGAGCAACACAATTACTGTTGGCTCCAAGGTTATATTTTTCCATGCTCAACTCAACTGAGCATGCATTCCAATTGCTCATAAAACCGAATTGCTTAAAATGAAGCTTTTTTCTTGCTTTTAAGCATTCAGATATAGTATTTATTACCCTGCCAATAATGATAAAATTCTAACAAATATTGGTGGCATTTTAATATTTATGAGTTCATGCGCAGTTGCGTTGAGCATAAAAAAGTTTTACAATACTACTATTTCAGTTTGAATGTCGGCGTATCGAGGTGCCTAGCACCAATGGCATATTGAAAACGCACGCTACTCCCAGTTATACGAGGAAATCTGGCTTCACTAAAATACACAATCTGCATCTCCAGAAGCTGGAGGGTACATGTAAATGGTGTTGAATCATATATTTTATAATAATTTACATATTCGTGTATAGATCTAGTCATTAGCTCGTTGTCTATTGTCTGTTTTCATAGATTGTGTATTATCATGATGGAAATCTATTCACAAGGTATTTTATTTTCTAATTTTCTAATTTACAAGCCCACTACTTTTATCTAACGTTTTTAAATTGATCTCAATATGTCAAGGGAAGGAACTCATGTATGAAAGGCCGATATCAGCCAGAACCAAATATTCCTGAAGGATCAGGCCATGAAAAATATCAACACTTTACATCGAAGTTCTGCCAACCACGTCGCTCAAATGCAGTTGTTATCTTTAAAAAAAAGCGGGTCCTGCTAAAAAGACACACAGGCTGCAATTCGACAGCTCAAATGCCCTCGCCCCCTATCGGGGGTGGGATGGAGGTAACTCCCTATATATTACATAGTACGGATGTGAGTACCGAATAGCCCCTTTTTTCAGCGCTAGAAGTTGCTACGCCAAACGGTTTTTACAAGAAATGTGATGGACGGACGACGGACTAACTTTGGTACACAATTGATTCACTCTTTTTTTTCCACAGAAAAAGGCGTATATAATTGTTGCTCATAAGATCAATCAATTGTGTGACGTTCGATCGGCCTACACAGTGTGGAGCTACTCCGGCCGTTCCTGCTGGCAAGATGAAACGTTCCAGCCGGATCCGGCTGTCCTGCTAACTTCACGGACGTCTGATTTAAGTGTATCTGTCAATGAGAAAATAGGTAGATCTGTTTTAGCATTTATCACTGGCAAAATGTTGGTCAAGTTGTTTTATTATAGGAAAGTAGGTGTAATTTATCACCCAATGTGCTGGCAACTCAGTTGCTGTTGCTACTTTTGTTGTTAACTTATACCTCGGACCCAAAACTGGGTCCGAGCTTATACGTAATGTATTCCACATAATGTATTACATTTGATTAAACGATAATGACACTGAGTAAATCGCATCCATGTGATAACCTAACGATGGTGCCTAGCCAGCATGATCGCGGGCCACTAGCGGCCCGCCTGCGAAACGCCATCCGAATGGCGTTTCGCTGGCGGGGCGTTAGTGACCCGATTTTGCGTGCTTACTGGGTGTTTCGTTTCTTTCTGAATTCTGAAAAAACCTGCATTCCCTCAATGAAATTACTCATTTTCTTATCCTATGAATAACCCTAATCATGGTTTGAAATTAAGCATATTTCAGAGTATCAGAGAGTGGGTATTCCTGAACTATTTCCTCACTTAAAAGATGAGTGTAACTTTACGCCAAAGCTGGTGATAGCTGAACTGCCACTGATTTTGGTACAAACTTTTCCCTACTTATAAATTATGTTCTGTTCGATCGTTTTCATCCAGAGACTAACTACATCAATGACAGGTAGAATTGTTTTACCTACAATATTGGCGTAGGGAAATAGTAAATTTAAGTTTACACCGAAAGAGTGGCAGCTCAGCTGTCACCACTATTGGTAATATTTTTACCTGTGCTTATTTCACATCGACAAGATATGCTGTGAGTTCTAAAATTACCTCTGAGTGATTCGACACCCACATATTTTTTAGACTTATCACTTGCATTTTTATAACCGTTTCTTTCTTTAGAAAAATAGGGAAAGGTCGGTCCACTTGCTTCCGCCATGTTTCTTGTAATTGTATAGTCCCCTTAACCGTTATAGGTGTTAACTTCAGACTTTGCAGGTACATATGTTACATGATGCATAGGGTACTGGACAATGTTTCCTTTGGCCTTGACCCCCATGTCAAATGTAAAATAATGTATTTTCTTGTACACGCATGTCCTCAAAAATCGTTGGATGAAGCAACTTCAAATTTTACATGTGCATAGGTCACATGATGTAGAGGGTACGGCGAAATTTTGTGTATGACCTTTACCCCAGGTCAAAGTCAAAGGTTTTTGCTGGTAAATGCATCCCCTCCTAAACCGTTGGACGTTGCAAGTCAAACGTTGCAGTTTCATAGTACACATGATTTTGAGGATACTCGGCAATGTTGCATATGACCTAGGCCATACGGTCAAGGTCAAACAATGTATGTTTCGTAAATGCGTCTCCTGCTAAACAGTTGGACGTAGCAACTTCAGTAGTAGTAGTGGTGGTGGTGCTGATGGTGGTGGTGGTGGTGGTGGTGGTAGTAGTAGTAGTAGTAGTAGTAGTAGTAGTAGTGGTAGTAGTAGTATTAGTAGTAGTGCTTTATGCCCCCACCAATTTCAATTGTGTATCGGGGAGGGGGGAGATATACATGTAGCATAGCCTTTCTCCATGCACCCCATCCCGTAAGAAAATATTTTTTCTCACATAATGGCCCCGGTGGGGGCATCTATATAACAACCCACAATTCTATTTGATTATCATTTAGAGATCAAGCCTTTTGAGCCGAAGAGCGGAAAACTGAAAACTCATAAGCAACGGAGTTTTTAACCAAGGCATGATTTCTTTGTTTGAGTTAACAAAGGGATCGACTTTTAATCGCTTTTGGAGTTAGACACATCTCCACGAAAGTCCATGCATATAGGCCGTGAGCTACTAAGGGTTTTGCTCCCCCCAGGGGGAACATTGTAGACTATGTTTTCTTAAAGCATAACATCTAACGAGCTTTTTGCAACATGTTTGCCATCTGGCGGTTGAGGCGTTTGGGTGCTACAGCGTGTTAAATACGCTACCCCTCATTTTTTGAAAAATATAAAAATTTAGGCTATCAAAGTGATGAAACAGAGACAATGTAGTTGATACTGAAGTGGATGTTTTTTCTTGATAAAGGCCTTTGGCCGAAATATTGAAATAGAGTAAAATTATCATATGTGTTTAACATTGTTCCCTATGGAATATCAATGAATATTATTAAAGTGGTGCTTGAACTTTTCATTTTTTCTAAACAGTCATGCAATTTGTAATGACAGTTAATTTCCTATAGATACTGATGTTTGTTAGAGTAATTTAGACCCATTATGGTGTCATTTACGTAACATTTACAACTACACCCTATAAAATCATCGATATTTTGTCATATAGTTTCTTTTTATAAACTTCTCAATAAATAGTTTAGATAAAAATAACATGTCTCTAAAGGACAATTAACTTAACATTTCAAAACTGCAAACAGCCTGCTTCTATCACAAAAACTCATGGGGTTATAAGCTGTTGAATATGACAACACTTAAGAAAACGTTATGTACTGTGCGAGCCTTTCCATTTAAAAACAAAGCATGTAATCATATCTGTAAGCTTTTACACCATAAATAAGCATTATATAGATAAAAAAGAGTGAAATGGGATATTAAACATTGTTTCTGGTGTAAAGTATCAGGTTTTTGTTTGTTTGGCAATATGTAACGTATGTTACACACTTTAAGGCTTTTTATATATTACTTAATTCTTTAAATGATACATCAAAGGGTATTTTATTTCATTTCAGAACTGATTTTTGTGTTAAATAGACATAAAGATGCTGGTTTGTCCACAATAGAATTTATCGGTTCTTATTAAGAGAATATGTCAAATTGTCATAGCATATTTACTTTTGTGAAATAGTTTATTTTAAAACTTTTTAAAAACAAAAAGAAAATGTCGATTTGGTCAAATTTATAGGTTTTAAACCTCATTAACAAAGACGATTTTGCTCACAAGTACCAGCTGAATAAGGATAAGTTCCCATATTCTGTCAAAATTGTTAAAGTAACATATTTCACCCTAATATAAAATATATCATAAGGTACTATGTATGTCTAAAATGCTGTGAAAGACAGTATTAAATTGAGTCTGAAATGTTTATGTATGGTGGATTAAGATTTTTCTATTACTTATCTGAAGCACACTAAGTTTAATCTGGTCACTTATTTAACAGCAGCCAAAATATTTAGTGTACCTAGTTAACTGCTGCTAAAATTATACAAACATAGTCAGTAACACAAAACACGCTGGTATTCTTTGTATATTTTTGTTCATCTACAATAGCAAATACTTTTTTACTAAAATTTGTATTGTAGGTTGTAGCATACAAAAAAATTTGTGCTATTACTACCCAGATAGAATGAAGTATTTGTAAGTTGGTAGAGCAAAATTGATATATGTTACATAATTACTATGCAATATAAGTGTATGTAATCATACACTGTTTGAAGAGACGGTCTCCAAATCAAATTTATACTGACATTGATGTATTTGCGTATACATATGTTGATGCATTACTTTACTTTCAGCTTTTAAATAGACTCCAGTTTATCTTCAGCATAGCTTTCATTGTTTAATGGATGAAACTGATAATTAAATCAACATATTTCTTCTGATCATTTGCTTAAGCAATGTAAATTTAATAAGTAAATGGTAAATTTAGAACAAATATTTCTGTGAAATGGGAAAAATAAGTGATAATGGTGAAGTTTACATGACAATAATCACAAGTGATATGATCATATCCAAGAAAACAAGTCAATTGTTACTTACGATACCAATTTAAGTTTATAGGACTTTATTTGCCAGAATTAGGCCAGACCAAATTTGAAGATTTGACCAGCACGTGATATTTTGGTACTTATCACATATTAGCAAATATCTCAGATCCATTGATTACTCATGCTGATGCAGTCGAGCTAGCCATATTAATTCTGGTCGGAGTCTGCATCTGTAAATCAATAATTTGTGGATGCAGACAGCAAAGGCTCTAGTGAGTCTGCACATTTACAAGGCTTGTCAGAGCTCTCATTTCTGGACAATGCAATGGGTACTAGTACCAAATCAAATGTGCTGGTTCATTTGATTTATTCTTTGTTACTAGTTATAATTTATTTAGCTTGATTTGAAATATCAAAAGGATTAATAAGATGCATCTTCATAACTATGATAATGTTCCCACGTGGCATGCTTAATACCAAATTTAATATAAAACAAAATTACGCTTTTAAACTAAGTCTTAGTGACAGAAATAATTCAAATAAAAAATCCCAATGAACTGTTGAAGTCATTTCATTTAGTCATGTCTGTAATACAATAATAACAATGCAAGGGATCGATTCTAAGCATACATTACCTCTTTTAAATATATCACTAAATTGAACATTTTGAACAAATGGCGCCCTAGCTAGCTGTTTAAATGCTTCACAAAATTGTAGAAACTGGCAAAATAAATGATAAGTGTAATAATCTCCTTAAATATTCTTGTTATGCACGTTACCAAGACTATTTTTCTTTCCTCGCCAAACTAGACAGGCTGATTATTACCATAGGTATTATAACCATAGGGGAAGGCTTGTTGGGTACCATATTTGGGATAGAAATTGTCGTGATTAAAAATACCTTCAGTTTTCATTGAAAGGACCAGGGATTAAAGCTTCATTTCATAATGTTAACTATGCCTTAAATGACTTAAAATTTTACAAATTGTGAGCTAGCTTTTGTCCTTAGTTGTTTTCATTATAATAGTTGTTGTAATCAATAGCTGATAAGCTGTATATGTATTTGGTTGGCTCACACTTTTGGTAATAGACATGTTTAAAATCCTGTTTCGTCTAAACTGAACTATAGACAGTATGTAAAAATGTCTTGTATATATCATTTCATGTATTAATTTAAGTTCACACATACAAGTGTCAGAGAGAAATGCTACAATTCAAGCATTTAAGAAACATGATTTTATTATTTAAAAAAAAGTAGTTACTATAAGTGATGTTTACATATTCGATAAAACTCTTAATTGAAATAACATTTTATGTGCTTTAAGTTCAAGTTTTTTTTCGTTTCATCACCTGTGCTTTTCTCCGTGTTTAATTTACACTTATATTTTATGATAAAAAAGACACTTTTCAATATTTCTCTCATTATGGAGCCCTAAAATGGCAGTAATTTATGCCCATAAGGAGTTTTAGCTCATATAATGCTATTTTTGCATTAAACTAACGAATTCAAAAGAAAGTAACGTATGTAACAGTAATATAAGGTACCTGCATTAGTTAAAATTATACTGCTAGTCATTTACTTTCAATTACAAGATAATATTGAAATAAATTATTTGACCTTGATCTTGGGGTCAAAGCTACACGAACTGTTGCCCAGTACAGAACCCTGTACTCGAACAGAGCAGTCATCGCGTATAGGTCGCAATCGACGAGTGCACAGAACAGTGTACTGTACCAAGCTGTTAAAAAAGGTAATATTTTGGTCAATATTTTACTCCTGAAAATATTCATCGGTAATTATTGTCACTTTTAAATCCAGCTGTGTATCTACTTAACAAGGTATAAGCGATAGTCGATACAGCGCCTGAGTTATGCCTAAAAGGCGAATTTCTCCTGAAAAAGGGATACAAGGCATTTTTGTTTATGTCCTGGAATTTATGCCTACTTAAGCTTAAATGCAAAATAACAGTACTTTGATGTGAAAAAGTTCGAAATCTGAGACTGGAGCATTTTGAAAAATGTTGCCATGACTGCTTATTGGTTCGTCTACGCCATCATACTACATGTATATCCTTCTTTATACCACGTTTAGCATGGCAAGTTGCTCTTCGCATTTGAACTTAATTTGTTGGCATGGTTTTAAATGACGTTACTCACGCTAAAGAACCTCTGTACTCGAAAGGTGCAGTCCTCGCGTGGTGTTTGCAGTCGACGAGTGCACAAAATAATGTATCTAGCTGTTTAAAAGGGTAATATTTTAGTCAATATCTTACTTCTGAAAATATTCATCGCAAAATATTGTCACTTATAATCAAGCTATGTATCTACAACGCCAGTTATGCCAAAAATGTGATTTTTTTTTTCATGAAATGTGGATGAAAGAAATTTCTGCTTATGTTCTGGAATTTATGTTTACTTAAGCTAACATGCAAGATGACAGTGCTTTAATGTAAAAAAAAACTTCGAAAACTGAGGCTAGGGCATTTTGAAAGTTATTAAAGCGTTTCATACTGTACGCATAGTTCTGTATATTGATATTTTTAGACATTCGACTACTGGGCCAGAACACCCGATATACAGAACTATGCATACAGTATGAAAAGCTTGAATAATTTTCAAAATACTCTGTCCTCAGATTTCAAACTTGGTGCACATTAAAGGATTGGTATTTTGCATTTTATCGAAAGTAAGCGTAAATTCCAGAACATAAGCAAGCATTTCTTTCATCTCCTTTTTCAGAAAAAAATCACATTTTTGGCATAACTCTGGTGCTGTAGCGCCTATCACTCAACCCACAAAAATTTTGTTAAACAGATACACATCTGGATTTGTTTATAAGTGATGATAATTAGCGATGAATATTTTCGGAATTAAAAAAAATATATATTACCTTTATTAACAGCTAGGTACTCTTTTTGTGCACTCGTCGACTGCAACCACCACGCGATGACTGCGCTGTTCGAGTACAGTGGTTCTCCAACGTGTTTTACCATGTGATCAATCTAGCTCCACGTAAATACGCATATTATGAATTACAGGTGGCGCTTTATGGGCTAATTATGTACTATCAGGTTTGGCAATGTACTTTTTCTTTGATACTGAGTGTTCTTTTAATTTACAGGGTGCTCAAATTTACGTAACCAATTTCAAAAGCAATTCATTTGACAGAGTAATGCATGTTTCGATAATTAAAGACACTCTTAAGTAAATATACAGCTGCATGCAGCTACATTTAAATGTGCACTCGTTCTACTTTCACAGTTTGGATGAGACTGGTAAACAATTTTTTGAGCGTAAAAGTGTCACTATTTTCTTACCTATCAATTTTAACATATGTTTTGGGTGCTCAAAGCAACCGTCACTGGCCTGGTTTCATGTTATAGAATTATAATAACATTTGAATCTGAATCTTTCAAGCCGTGCATCTTTAAAACCACAAAATAAAACTGCAGTGTATTTTTATTCTTTGTTACTTAAAATGTCCATTCAAATGTTAAAATGTCGACAGGTTGTGTTCATTCAATATTGGAAGCCCTATGCGCAATTCTTATGACGTCAGTGAAATTGACAGCTATGAACATTTTTAATGGATTGCAGAATTTAAATTTCCGAGAAAATTCTAAGTTTGTCTACCAGGTTGGCCTAAAACTTGCCGAACCTAATACCGGCAAAAGATTAAATACGAATATTATTTTAATGCAGATATTTTAAAAAATCTTAATTGGAATATTGTAAAAAATATATATTTTTACACAAAAGATGATCGATTTTTAATGAGAATTTCAAAGTTGTTATAGGTTTCAGACGGATGCTGTGTGCTGAATTCAATCCCATATTGCATCAATTTACGATATAGGCCACCTTTGGACAATTGACCGGGTCTTTATTGACCTAACATGTGGACTCGTTTTAATTTTCAAATGTGGTTTACTATCAGTCTCCGACAATACCGACTAATCATAAGTGCTTCAGACAAAAGTCAGTTACCTTTAATACAGTTGTTGTTACGATAGAATGGGTCGGTCAAAACTTCAAGTGGTCCAGAATTGGCTTATAGCTGACAATTGCATAGCCATACATTCAATGGTCTAAGAAACCCTGATCATATAGGAAGTTCGCTATTTGTACATGACACAATGGCTTAAGGATGAACACTGAGCAGCCATGAAAGCGAATTGCTAAGACTGCTCTTGTCCGAATGTGAGGACTCTTAAATGCAAAGTCAGCATGATAGGTCAGTGCATTGAGGGTTTGGCTGTTTCGGGGTAGATTTCCGGTCGCTCCTTCAAGTAACATAAACCTAGTCAGAGCTATGTATAGACAAAGAATATATGAGCCTCGTCTCGAGAAAACCTGTCTTCGGGGTTTCCGACAAACCAAGACTCAGACCAGTCTAATCAGCTACAGAAACTTGCTAGTAATTTGAAATTTCGCTGATGGCAAGCTTAGATATGGAACTTTCCAAAGCGCGAATAACAAAGGCGCTGATCAGTCTGCGCGGATGCGCAGGCTGGTCTGCTCCTTTGTTGTTCGCACACCCCCGAAGACAGATTTTCTCACGTCGAGGCCCACATCTTTATTTGGTACAATTTTCAGGCATGTTGGATCGCTGGTTACCGACATATCACGCCAGGATCAGAATCCCTCATATAATCTGATTTAAAGCAATACATTTTAATGGTTTTGATTAATTATTATGAGCTCAAGTGTCGTTTGGAAAATAGTGTGGATTCTGATCAGCTGGCTCTATACTGTTTTAAATGGTTAACATATCTGGTTTGTTTGTTGTTGTGGTTTAAAAAAAAGAGTTTATATACAGCAAATTTGGTGCTCAGTTGAATTCTTCATGCATTTATTGTTCTCAGGGATAGGTAAAGGGCTACGTGCAATGTAGAGGTTCTTTTCACCCCTAACTCCGCCCCCACGCGAATGAGACCAAAATTTAAAAGTAGTTTTCACCCATTTCTTTTAATTGCTTTATCAGTGTAAAAGCTTGTATTTATTTGAAATTACCGTTGCTATGGTAACAAACATGGTCACCAAAATAGGCTGAAAATAGGACAGTGACAATCTTGGAACAAATCTGACTAACGAGAAATTAACATGCAGCACAAGCAAACAGCACTAAGATATTTCAACAGATGACAAGCACTATCAGGGCATACACTATATTAATTGAGCCTCGTCGCGAGAAAACCTGTCTTCGGGGTTCCCGACAATGCGAGTTTCAAACCAACCTCATCAGCTACAGAGACTAGCTAGAAAATTGAAATTTCGCCTGCAGCAAGTTTACATATGATGCTTTCCAGAATGAGAATAACGAAGGCGCTGATCAGACTGCGCGATTGCGCAGGCTGGTCTGCGCCTGTGTTGTTCGTAAAGCCCCGAAGACAGGTTTTCTCGCGTCGCGGGCCAAATAATGTTTTAGGATATTTAGTTGTACAGTACTGTAATCAATTATAACAAAATGGTCTTCCAAAGCCTAAACGTTAGTCCAAAATGGCATTTTATCTGTGTTTAAAGCCTATTTTGGCGGCCATTTTCTGTTACTTTAGCAACGATTAAAGTTAGATATATACCAGACTTTTACACTTCGTTTATTTTCCTATAAACCAATCCAGCAGAAATTGGTCAAAATCAAAGAAATTGGTGACACGTGATTTCAGTTTTTGGCTTCAGCGGGGGCCAAATTAACCCATACATGTACGTAGCTCTTTGTTTAGGCCAAGTACGTTTATATAGCAGCATGGAATTCTCCCTGGACTAGTATTACTTGACTTTTCGCTTACTTTAAAGGCGGCGCCTCATGAATGCGTAATAAGGACTTGTCAACCTTAGGCATGGGTAAAAGCTGAAAAGGAGACGTGGTTTTGTTCAAAAATAACTATCATCTTGTGGGACAACCTCAGTCATTATTTAGTCCTTAAAACGCCAGCAAAATAACTGCATCTGAAAATGTCCATTTAACATAAGCAGGGAGGCAAACATTGTGGACCCAGATCAGACTGCTCCTACAGGAGCAGTCTGATCTGTGTTCACACTGTTTATCTATGAGGCTTCAAATAGTTTAGTGGACGACAAAAACATACATTTTTTGATTATGCGCTTTGAGGGTTAATAAATGTGAGTTCAGTGTGTATACGGTTAGGATTTTCATGAAATAAAGGAACGTTTGCGCGGTTCAAAGAACTTATTAACTCTTTACAAAATTATAAATAAAACCTAATTTTCCTTCCTTAGCAGATGAAATAGCCAAACCACACCCAGATATGAATATTAAAGTTGCCGCCTTTACAGTAAGCGAAAAGTCAAGTAATATCCCCAAGAATATGACTGCACTGTTCCTCAGTTAGATTATCTAAACAAACGAAACCGCATGTTTTGGAGACAGTTAAAGTAATGGATTTTCACAAAAATGAATCCTTATAGAATTGAACATTTCCTTCGCGATCAATGCGTTTGCTTGGAAATGCTAGCCAGGTACATTTTCATTGGAAACAAACTATGTCATTTCCTTGGCATAACTTGTGGAATGTTCTCACGTACTTCTAATATTACGCGAGTACTTTTCTCTGAATTATGAATGCATTTCACATGAAACCACCATAACCCTTTGCCTGCTGATAACCCTTGCAAACAATTTGAACCCAGATCAGGCCAGACAATCTTTTTTCTACTGGACTGGAACCGTTGAGAATTCTCGCTAACATGGCTCTTTTTAAGTATCTCATTTTACGTGTAGGTCGATATAAAAATGTTCGGTGCGTTTGTAATAATATGGACCTGAATAGTAAATGTATTTTCCCTTTTCACAATAATCTATTACTTGACTTTTTGCTTATTGTAAAGGCGGCGCCTCATGAATGCGTAAATAGGACTAGTCAACCTTAGACATAGGTACAAGCGGAAAAGGAGGCGTGGTTTTATTCAAAAGTAACTGTATCATCTTGTGTCACCACCTCAGTCATTATTAAGTCCTTAAAACGTCAGCAAAATAACTGCATCTGAAAGTGTCTATTTAACATAAGCAGGGAGGCAAACATTGTGGACCCAAAACAGACTGCTCCTACTGGAGCAGTCTGATCTGGGTCCACAATGTTTATCTATGAGGCTTCAATTTTTTTAGTGGACGACAAAAAACATACATTTTGTGATTATGCGCTTTAAGGGTTAATAAATATGAGTTAAGTGTGTATACGGTTAGGATTTTCATGAAATGCACGCACGTTTGCGCGGCTCAAAAATCTTTAACTCTTTACAAAATTATAAATAAAACCTGATTTCCCTTCCTTAGCAGATGAAATCGTCTAATCACACCCAGATATGAATATTAAAGTTGCCGCCTTTACAGTAAGCGAAAAGTCAAGTAATACACATTGAAATATTCAACGATATGCTGGTGTTATTAGGATACTGTCTGTGAACACTAATGGACTGTCTGTGAACACTAATGGTTAATAGCCCAGCAAAGGATGGTACATACATGTACATCATGTCGCCATGCATATTTGATGTTGAGATTATGCGTAGTCTAATATTATGTACCTGTTCTCATAGCGCGATACTTAAATGGACCTTTTTTAGAAAATAAATGGAAAACATATGTACCGGACTTTAATCAGGTGCACTTGCAGCAAGTATATTGCTATTTTAGAAAGGATATGTCTGCAAAGATCCCAAAGTGAATATACTGGTAACCTAGCAGGGAGTCGATATATGTGAAATATATTGAACTATTCAATTATCAATCTGGTTAAGGGACCTTTTCTGGCATATCCTTTTTTAATTATTATTTAATTGATTAGATAGCGTCTAGGTCTTTAATCTTGACGCTTAACACTACCACAAGAGTGGTAGTCTGCTGAAATATTTAGAGGTCTTTTTCGACCAAAATAGTGTAGACCAAGATCGGACTGCTGATGTAGGAGCAGTATGTATAATATGTGTCCACTCTGTTTGACAATATGCTTAGATTAGTAAAATAGTGGGAGCAAATCTATGCTGCAGACGACTTAAGAAGGTGACATTTTCAGATGATTGTTTTGCAGGCCCTTTACGGGTTAAGTAGATAACCTATATATAAAGTATTCATTAGGTTCAAACCCATAGCTGAAAGGTTGATCACACATGTGTTTAGAGCAAAATCACAGCGCAGTCTGATCAGCATCATTCCAGTCTAGTACCAAGATATCATGACAGGTATGAGTCAGGTATGCTTGCGTTGTGTTAATCTTTACGTGTCTGTGTGGACTACATTGTAATGGTCGCAAAAACGATGACATATCTTTACGTGGCATGGCCATTGGCGTAGCTCCTATTACGCAGTTACGCACGTGTATAATAAAAATATTAACATTCAAGGGGGTCACCTAATGTGGTTAAAGTGTTTTCCATACCGTAAGAAACTGCAGGTAAGAATTCACTCCCTCTGGGAGCAAAAGAGAAGTTCCCATTTGAAAAGGGATGCGATTGAAGAGCATCACTGCTTGATCCAGTAGTCTCCCTTTGACGTGCGTAGCTTTTTCAGCAGTCTGGGTACGCCATTGTGAAAATTACCCAGCATGAAAAGAGTCAAGAATGTAAACTGAACCTGATTCTAATTAGAATTGCTTTCCTGCGATGTATCGAAGTACTATAGCAATCTATATTACCTTTATTGTTAATGATTAAGTAAATTGAAAACAAGCAAAGAACAAGGTTGCCTTTTCCGATTATTTTTTTTGGCAAGAATCATAATTAATACTTTGTTTTTGTAATTCTGTAAGTTCTCTGTTTTGAGAGGAGACAATAAATGAACTTCATATAATATTCTTTAATGTCATCCCAAAATAATGTATAAAATTCTGTAGTTATATCATCAGAGCATGGAGTTTTTTGGTTTTTCATTTCCTTCATTCAAGATAAGTTATATGCCCTTCACAAGTAATTTGTTCATTTTCATTTAACTTAGATAGTGAGTTTTCAAATGAATTTATGTTTGATTGTACTTGCTCTATTTTTGAAAACACTTGTTCGTAAATTTCTTTTGCTCTGACAAAATGGTTCTTTGATTTGTGACTACAGTATCTTAAATGTCAATCCTGTTATTGCTTTGGCCTCAGACTTTTCTCTAAACATGCAATGTGTTTAGTATTGCCATTCATTATTTTTTCAGTTTGCTCAATTATAAAATAGTCTTGTTTCTTACTGTTCCTTTTATAATTTCATATGATGTATCTGGAGTCGCATCCTTATTTAATGTTACTAGTTCCTAAATGCTTTCTGTGATAGTTAGCTGATATACATTATATAATAATGAGCTCCAAATGTATTATTTAATTTAAAATGCCTCAGACCCCTCTCATAGGAGTGAGTTTGACAATACTATGATCTGATTTATAGCTAAAATTATGTTCACAATATACTGCACAATTACCATCGTTTTTTTAAATTAAAAAAAAAATAACAATCAAGGCGACAGAAAATTGGAGGTTAGTGTGATGAATGACATTTGAAATTTTTAATACCTGGTGTCTCGTGATTGTTGTGTGGTGGCTCTTCCTCGCGGTGCCATGGGTTTATGATAAAGGTGACGATTTTGATTTTGAAATTGTCAATTTACCATTTTTAGATGGTGATGTTCCTCGCTCTACATCCTATAAGTCTATATCTCTCAACTCATTCGTTTTGCTAGAGCATCTAGCTATATTACTGACTTCAACACTCAAAATAAATTAAACTCAGAAACTTCTTAAACAAGGCTATCAGATTCATAAACTTCGCAAAACCTTTTCTAAATTTTAAAGACGATACATTGATTTGATATCTAAATTCCAAGTTTGACTTATATCTCTTTTGTGCCAAGGACTTTCAGAATCTGAATTCTATGGTGACTTGGTGTATAAATTGAAGAAGATTGCTGACTCTAATAATTTTTCAGCGCAGTTCATTTAAATAATTTCCCATTATATAAAGATTGGCTAAACATTAATGTATTGCAACAGACTGCATGCTTGGTGGTCAACCTAATCACGGTTGGTAACTTTGCTTTCCTCTTTAATTACACGCCCGTGGGTCGGACTTCAGAGTCTATGACGGTTCCGACAAAGACATATCTATTGATGAGATGGTAGGGGCCTGGTGCTTTGGCTGTTTGTTGGGCCCACCGGGGTTTACCTGTTGGATATCTTTTTCTCCGGTATACAGTTTTCTATACTGTTGAGTCCTTATCTTTGCTTTATCTCCTTTTTATATCTTGATTTATATGTTCTAGGAGATGATGCATTGACAAGTTAGGGATCTTTCATGCAAACCAAACATCTGTGTGTCTTAATCCACATCTAAATTAAAGGTGAGGTTGGTGCACCATTAAATCGGTTTAAGCCCTCCAGTATAATATTATACTGACCGTTCGAAGGCGGTACTTCTTTTGAGGATCTTTTATGTTTTTTCTGTCCTGTGTTTGCTACGTCTTTGTGCGCGTCTGTTTATATGTGCCTTGTGGTCACCTGCTGGGAAAGGGCTGACCTCTTGGCTCTCGTTTGTGTGGTCTAACTGTAAGTTTGTCACTTTCCCATTGATATCCTGGGTCAGGCGTGGTACTTGATTTTATCGATTCCTGATCTTTACACCCTTACTTACTTTGTCTGCAGTTTGTGATTGTGGTATTTTCTGATCATACTCACATAGAACGTTTGAAAGTTTCTGACAATTTATTTATAAAAGAAGTCTTTATAATCATTTTCCAATTTAGTCAAACTAATAAACCACTGAAAGCTTATCAAACCCCAAAACCTTCCTAAAACCACCTCTTTCACGCCGCGTTTCACCTTCTATACAAAATTTACCATAACGTCCAGAAGCCATCTTCAGCGCTATCTAATGCTGACATCATCGTTAGCCAATCACGTTTCATATTATCTATTAAGCACATTCTATTTGTGTAAGCTTCCATTTATATAAACCAATACATGTAAAAAAATACAATTATACCTTATAGTCCTGATAACTGCAATGTCCAAATGATTAAACATTTGGATGTTTGCCAAAATATAAGTGAGTATGATCAGGAAATACCACATACTGCAGACCAGTCCACGGTAACGCAAGGATGAGCCACAGAACACTAACAGTAAGACAATTAACGCAAAGTAACCGGCTCTTTCTTCCTCGCCAAGATGATTGCAAAACTAGAAAGGACACTAAGTAATGTATAAAAACAAAGACCTAACACAGAACCCCCACAAAGAATGTGGGTACATAAAACAATGAATCACCAACAACAGAACCACCGCCTAAAGCGGACAGCAGTCTTAGCCACAAGGCGGCTGGCTAAAATGCATTTTACTGACACCATTATTATCCATAGGTTCTTTTATTATTAAATCGCAAAAAATATTTAGCTCGCACTGAGGCTTTCTAACTAATGCAATGCATCACCACAGAGAAACAATCTACTCAATTAATACAATTTGATGAAACAAGAAAATGGCTCATAACTCACAATAAATCAGAGCTTGATGATAACTAAATTTACACGTTCCATCAATTCTTTTAAATTAATAGACAAAATCACCATAAAAATCGGATCCGATATGTCTTGTTGCAAAATAGTTTTTAAACCAATATTGTACTTGAGTGTCAATGATAAAATGAAGAAAACCTTTACGAAGCTTATGGTATTGATAACCTTGTTCCTGCGAATCATTGTCAAATTGGTATGGTCTATTGGTATGGTCTATTGAATATTACTGAGCAAGGTAACATTCATCAATGAAGAGTTTCTATGTTGTTTAACTATAAAGCCAGAATGACATGCTTATCAACATGACCTTAAAGTGAATGTTCATGTTTATTGAATTCATTAAACAAGATGGGGAAAGAGATCAAAATGCAATGCTTTTCAGAGCATTTTATTGTTGTTGTTTTTTTTTGCAAAGTGTTTGATGCAATAATACAAGATCACAAAAAAAATAGATTATTTTATTATCATATGACACTTTAAAATTGCATTCTTGGCGTAAAATGCAAACATTTTGCCAAACATACGCGATGTTGTTATGTCCGTCATTACATATCGATATTCACCTGGTTCATCGATTTTTATACACTATTCCCTAACTCGACGTCAAAATATATTTTTAAAGAGAATACTTTTTTTTCTTCAGGCTGGAACGATGTATCATGGAACAACCCGGATATGATTACACCAACGTTGGATAAACTTGCCAGGAAAGGTGTGATTTTGAATTCCACTTATGTTCAACCTATGTGTAGCCCGTAAGTAACATCGAAGAAAGACAAAGCACCACACTTAACACATTTATGACATATAAAATATTCCATTCTTTCTTGAACTGCTTGAGGGTTATCTATACACAGAATATTTTGTTAACCCTTGTTATGCTTTACACATTGTGTATTATATCCAATTAAGTTGCAAGATTCCAGTTAAAGGCATGTTAAAAAGAGTGTAGATCCTGATCAGATCGGGGTTTTTTTCAAAATATATTAGCATGATAAAGGTAACAAAACAGGATCTGTTGTTGTTGGTTCTTAAATTTGTTGTTTCTTCTATTGTGTTTGTGCGGGCGGGGTTGTTTACTCCTGTTATTTGTGTTGTTCTACATGTACACTGTATCAGTCCAAGCAAGTAGCGGATAAGGGGGTCGGGGAGACAGCAGGGACCTTCATTTTTGTTAGTTTTCAGTAAACCTGATAGTTTCACTTCATTTAGATCCATTTTTTAAGTTACAAAACCCATTAAACTGATACATAAAGGTGAACAGGAAATATGCTTTAAATCGTAAATAATCAGAAATTCCGATAGATCAAGAAATGGTTGAATCTATATATGAGCCATAACATGAGATTTCCAACAATGTGGTATGTGCGACCAGCAAAGCTTTCGATCAGCCTGCGCATATGCGCAGTCTGATCAGAGCCTTTGCTAATCGCTTGAATAATCTATGACTGTTAAGCTACTGACTGAACATCATTTGGAGTTTCTCAGCTTAACCGGATAGGCTTGTCTGAGTCTAAACTTGTCAAAATACCACATTGTTGGAAATCACATGTCGCGGCTTATATCAATATTCTGCGCTTTCAATTTGTTTCAATTTTAATTTCTATCGAGTCTTAGAAGCTGAAGACCTTGACTTGTGCCTCAAACCCCTGTCACAACAGAGCAGTGTTCCCACGGTGATCCAACGAAGAAAAATGCAGAACGCTGAGGTACGCGCAGTACTATCGCAAGCACCTCTGCAGCAACGGAGTGACATTGTCAGTAGAATGGTAGACGCTATGAGATTACATAGTACGCCGAACGACGGCGCGCACTTTAAGCATGCTCAAAACAAACGCCATGGTTCGGCGTTCTAATAAGAGTGCAGTGGGGTCGCCGTAGGGTCTCCATTACCGCGCAGTAAGGTCTCCTCCAATGCAATAAGAGTTCCGCGGGCGCGCACAAGGGATGTTGTGCAAATGCCGTGGTCGTCCGTGGCGCTTGCACGGAGATTGTACTGTACGTACGCGTGGCGTTCTTGGAGATGTCACTATAGGGATCATACATGTTTTTTTCATGCATTAACATTTGCCGGGTCCCGAGGAAGCTGTTTGAACACGAGGCCGTTAGGCAGAGTGTACAAACATCGTCCAAGGGACCTGGCAATTGTTAATGCAATGAAACAAACATGTGTGATCGTTATTCTTGCGTACTGTACCTGAATTCAGCATAAACTGCGCTGAAAATGTCGCTTAAACATTAAATATCCCTTTGCTTACACTTAATTTCTCAAAACAAAATGGCGTCAGCTTCAAACTTTCGAACGTCATTACGTCGCCACAACGTCATATATACGCGTGCAACGTTTTCTCGAACGAAAGCATTGGCGAAATGATCAGTCACGGCCGCACACGTCATACATATAAATCAGGGCCCAGTTCATGCTTTTTCAAGTAAAAGCCATGTTCAAACAACACGAGAATCTTATGATTTGAACATGGATTTTGCGGCTTAAAACAGCTTCGCGTAACGAATTCCCAGTCAAGAATGTGTCTTCAACACACCGTCAGCACAGTGTGACAGCCCGGACAGCACAGTGCACACATTGTGAGCGCCGTGAAAGTGCAGCGAATGTGTCGTGAGATCGCAGTGAATCGCCAACAAGAACTTTGTAAGAACGCGATAGACGCCATGCGAGTTCCGTAGCAACGACTTGGTCGCTGTAAGGACGCCGCGACATGCCCCTTTTCACGAAAAATATCACGGTTTTATTGCTCTCTGGACAATTAAACAACTCTGTGCTAACACAGTGGAAACCCAGCTTGGTGTGACAGGGACTGATTTTCTCGCGAAGGCCCCGTATTGTAATGCCTTGTTCTCTCAATTATTTTACTATCTTAAGAATACATGTATTGACAAATGCGCCCAGGCTGATCTTAGTTTTTTTAAAATATCCACATGCAGTTAGCTGCTCATTTTGTACACAGCGAGTTAGGCGATGCATCACGTGGTTTGAGTGTTCGCTTGATGTTCAGTCCATTTTGTTGGTTTAGTAATGCACAAGTTTAGTTATTATATTATTTACAGGTCGAGAGGAAGTATCATGACGGGTTATTTCCCCTATCATCTAGGAATGCAGCACGGTGTCATCACGAAGTATCAACCAAAGTATATGCCTGTAGGAGTCAAGACACTCCCGGAATCTCTCAAAGAGATGGGATATGCAACACACATGGTTGGAAAGTAAGTGATTCAAGTCGTTTCGTTGGCACTATCATAATAATTGAGCCGGACATGTGATTTCCAACAATGTGGCATTCTGTTATGTGTTGACTTAGACGATCCTGTGTAGCCTTTTGAGCTTAGAAATTCCAAAAGATGCTCATTCAGTAGCACAACACTCATAGAATATTCAAAAGACTAGCAAAGGCTCTGATCAGACTGCGCGTATGTGCAGGCTGATCTGAGGCTTTGCTGGTCGCACATTTCACATTGTTGGAAACCTCGTGTTGCGGCTCATATCACTGTTTACGTTGAAAGTACAATATTATATCATGAAATCACACAATGGTCACAATAAGGAAACCAAGACATAGTAATAACCATAGTACCATCGCAGACACATATCCATACAAAGATGGCCTCAAACTTGCGCCTTAAATATATGAAAACCTTCATTAACACTCGCTGCCAAGCACCTCAAAAACCAATACCTCGGTGCCAAGCATGTTTCAAGGACTCCTGAATATGGATACACACTGTTTACCTTTCTGTTGGCTTTTTGTAATAGCACCTTATACCCGTCTGCGAAATTCATTAGACTTGCTGTGAAATCATATGGTTCACGATGAGAGAAGCCCGTCTTCGGGGGTTAGCTAACGACATGGGGGCGGACCAGCCTGCGCTCGCTTATTGAAAGTGTTATACTTGTTACAATCGAAACTCCACTATCTTTACTATTTGCTGAGGTTGAGCAGGATTTTTCGCGCACGACCCGGTCGTAATCTCCGATATCGGGTTTTCTCACAGCAAGGCCCATATGAAACAAAAGTAAACGACATAAAATCACTCCGCTCTTGATCGGTTTCCTTAGATACTCTGGTACGGACCACCCAAGAGATGCAATTGGACATCTCAAGGAAGGTCTGAATGACCTTTTGTGAAAAACGTTGATGACTAAAACACTTTGTCAGGACCCCCTCCCCCCACACACACCCTGGCGGAATTTTCTTGATCCATCCATGCTGATGGCATAGGGCCATATTATACAGTTATTTCATAAATAGTAAGTGAGTATGATCAGGAAATACCACAATCACAACCTGCAGACAACCCCGTGGCACCGTGAGGAAGAGCCGCTCAACCATCACGAGACACCAGGAAGACAAATTAAGCAAAGCAATCAGCTCTCTCTTCCCCATCAAGATGATTGCAATACTAGAATGGACATAAAGTAACGTACAACAATACATAGAACAATTACAGACTTTTACAATGGGAGTAACAATAAACAAAAAGTCAACAAGAACAGAACCACCGCCTTAGAACGGACAGCAGCCTAAGCCACCGGGGGCTTAAATGCATTTTACTGGTACCAAATCTTCGCCCTAGATTCTGCTGTTGTTGAAGTACAAGAAATGTTCAGCTCGCAATGCCTGTTTGCAGTATAGTCAAAACCATTATCCCGAGGTGCTGTGGACGACCTGGTGCACTATTGCACGAGGCCGAAGGCGAAATGCAATAGTGCATCAGGTCGTCCACGGTACCGAGGGGTAGTAGTTTGACTAAACTACAAAAAGGCATGAAATAACTGTTTTATTACCCAACCCATTTGATGAAATATTAAGCAGCGTTTCTTGCATGGAGTTGCTGTAGACGATGCGGTTTTGTATTTCACCAAATCTGCCCAATTTTGGTCTCAAAATGTTCCGCTCGGTCTAACTAAGAAAACGAGAACCCACACTTTATGTTTCTGACCATAAAATACGGAGTTATTGGAGTTTAAAGTTGCCAAACCATGCCTTATTTTCACCATTGTTGCATTACGTCTCCTTTCATAAACGAAATGTACGCGCATCGTTTTCGCGCACGTCGATAAGCGCCTGCGTTTTTTAACAGGGAAGCGGGTAACTAGGCCATGGTATAGTGCAAGTCAATAGTCAAATTTATTGACCGGTGGAATAGTTCAGTGACTCGTGACATAGCAAAAAATAGACAATTACTCCGTATATAGACGGTTGGTTAATAAATGCAAAATTTTAGCGTAGAATAGTAATTATTTTCTTTCCCCGGGGGAACATTTAAAACATGTGTTTTGGGTGTTCAAAAGAACCGTTTCATCGAGACGGTTCTTTTGACTACCGACAACATATTTTTTGGTTGAGAAATAACAATAATACTTTTCTGTTACGCGATCTTATCTGGGGGCCTCTGTAATGGTGGTTTTCATGATCTGCTTACAGAATATTCAATTGAAACTTGAACTAAATGAAACACATATAACAACCATATAAACGGATATAGACTCGCTCAATTGATAGGGAGGGGAAGTCTATTTGGCTTAAATGATTTAAGAATAGCATTTTGGTTGAAGACCAAAATTAGTATGTGCAGTACGTGTATGTGGTCCTACGGTATGGAACAGCTGCCAGCATTGTTGCTTCATGTTAAAGTTGTCCCATGTTAAAATATAAGAAACAATTATGGGTATGAGAGTGGGAAATCTGCCCAAAAGATCACCATAAGCAACAGTTATCTCGTTTGACAGATTTTTCATATCCCAACCTCACACAATCAATGGATTTTTTTTCTTCCTCACAATTCAATGCCTAAATTTTAGTTTTAAATAAACTCCTAGATGTGTCTGAATATGCTGAGATATGACATGTGCAAGTTAGTGTATGGTTGTACGTCTGTAATTAAGATGAGAGCACAAACCATACAATAGCTTTCGTATTGCACGAGCATGCATTTGCACTTTGTGCAATGCCAGAGATTTGATTTAAAACGATGGAATATCTATGAAATGTGCAATAATACATATTGTTATATGGCTTATATAAAAGACCTCCTCTGATTGGCTAAAAGTAGGTTTCAATGGTTGTTACAGATTTTGATGTCTACAAATGATGGGCTAGATTTTGCCCAGAACAGGTAGACATCAGGATTTGTCAGTGCTGCCAGACAGCTTAAATAGATAATGAATTAAATTTAGCCTAGGACGTGTAGACATTACTTTTTCACTGCTGCCTGGCAGCTACAAATAGATATTGGAAAACTGATTCAAGAGATAGCATGGTTTCTTATATATGTTTCACTGGCCAAATGTTTTGAATTAAGAATTTGATGAACTAATCTTGTTAACAGTGTATAAGGAACATCTGACTTGAGTATATATAATACTAGAAAAAGAGAGACAGTGTCATATAACAAAACAATTGGTGCATTCTTTTTCCGTTAACATCAGGATTAGTCAACCCTCGAAAGTGACGTTCACCTCCGCTTCGTCTTGGTGAACATCACTGTTCTCGGATTGACAAATCCTGATGTTAACCTCAAAAGAATGCATCAATTGTATAATGTCGTCACTTTGACGTATCAATGACGTTACGTGGCGACCATGTGTGTAAGTCACAATACAATCAATGAACAGCCCAAATGTGACAGCCTTGGTATCATAGCATCGGGGTGAGACCAGGATCTCAGATCTTTTATATCCGCTCTTTTAAGCCTGTTTTCACAGATTTAGATAAACAAAATATTTCAGCGTAAAATTGTTAATATTTTCTTACCTATTTTTAGCATATTGTTTGGGTGCTCAAAGAACGATTCTTTTGAGTACCCACAACATATGTTTTGGTTGAGAAATAAGAAAACATTTTTCTGTTACGCACTCTTAACTAAAGACCTGCAGTGCATTTATGTACACACAATTATTGTTTTTATATCCTCTCTCAGTCATGAATAATTTATTTTATGATTATTTTGCTATTGGTCTGCTTCTAGATTAAAAACCCGAAAAATACATTTTCTAATTCCTCAGTCAAAATATATGCTGTTGGTACTCAGAATAACCTCAATGAGGCAACTCTGTTGAGTATGCAAATATATATTCACTGAATCACCTAATTGGCTTTTCTAGAGATAATGATCAAATGCCAATTCTTTCAGACACAATAGAAGACAGTAATTGTTTGCTATACCATCTTGCGAATGTAACACGACATTAATACGCAAAGAAGGGATTTCATCACAAACGTTATATTTTCCATTGGTTTATATCTGGGTTTATCACAGGTTTAATACATCAACAAACAATTTTAGCGTAAAATTATACATATTTTCTTACCCATTATTTTTAAGATATGTTTCGGTGGTCTAAAGAACCATCTCATTGAGACGGTTATTTTGACTACCCACAACAGATAATTTGGTTGAGAAATAAGAAATTTATCTTTCTGTTACTCACTCTTTGCTAAGGTCTGGTTTTCTTGCTGTCTGTTGCTGCGAAATATCGCAGTATCTATGGACAAACCAGCAAAAGTGCATAAGAATACTGTTGGACATGTCACACATTGCGTTTTTAATTCTTACCTTGCTAACGGTCTGCTGATAATCTTTGCAAACAGTTTGGATCCAGATTACCTATCATGCCGTCGAGTTTGGATTTTGAAAGCAGTAATCAAATGCAAAAGCGATCGCTATACAGTATTTTGATAAGCAAGGTTGATGAGGCGTACCCCCAGCCCTCAATACCCAAGCAAAATATGTATCTCTAGATAAATTCAATAGATCACTCTTAGATTATGATTCCTAAATTAAATTTGACATGCTTATTAGCTAAGGGATCACTAATTGAAATAAAACTGATGCCGCCTCATCATATCAGGATCATTAATGAATGACCCAAAGATCACGCGTAGATCATATGTACTTCATATTAGTAGATTCCATTTAATTAATGTAGGTTGTATAAATATTCATTGCTACACAATATTTCATTTATGGAGAACAAATAGCTAGCACATAGATCACTCTAACAGATCACTATCTGACAACTAATAAATAATAATAGAATCAAATTCACATTTGTTTAGTTAAGATTGTTTCATTTATTCAAAACCAAATCATCAACAAGATAATTCTCCGAAAAAGTCCGCATTTGTCCCAAGCTATGCTCGAACTCATAGTTGAAATATGATCGTGCAGTTAAAAGAGCTTCTGTACTACTACATGTAGATTATGAAGGCACCACTTTCATCTGTTAAGTCATTGTCACGGGAATAGTAGTAGTAAGGATTCCCACGCTTAAGCCCTGGTCCCACAGAGCTTGTGACCTCTCCGTGACTTAGTAAATGACAACCCAACACAGGTTGCAGTAGCCCATTGACTATTAACAAATGTCACAACAAAGCCGCCAAGCAGATGTCGATCAAAATAAGCCCTACCAGTTTTTTAAACACGCACAAAAGACTAATCGCGACTGCGTTCTTTCGGCGATTGGTTGCAAAGGTTTCATAGAAGGCGCCAAGTAGCTGACGAATCGCAGATCTGTTAACAACCGGTTGTATCAATACTTTAGCTTTAAAATCGTTGGCGACTGGGTCCTGGCTATCGCCGACTGCTAACCGATAGGTTGTAGTACCAGCTTCAACAAAAAGCTATCTTTGCATCATGACATAATTGTCACGTATGTGATCATGGGGCATAGTGACCTGACCGATCGCCGACTAAATGAAGAGTGTATCACTGAACGTATTGCGTCTGAGCAGCGACTGGTCACCTCGACGATCTTATCAAATGTGAATAAGTATTTGCAATTGTCGCAGAGATCGCAGAAAAAAATCAAACAAAATCAGTTGCGGACAGGTCGCGCCACGTTGGCAATTTAAGCTCTGTGGGACCGGGTCAGGTGTAATACTTGATTGCATCGATTCCTGATCTCTGTCTTCTTCCTTACTTTACTTAAATTGCAAACAAAATCAGCCGCTGTTCTGAAAACACCAACACGTTTTTATACAGATAGCACAAAATGGAAAATAAGAATAAGTTAACAGGCCGGAAACGACTAAATTCGATAGCCAATCCAACGATAGATAACATGCTATATGACCAACTTTGTCATTCAGAACACCACAGCGTTGGGGCAAAGTATATAAGGATCATAACAAATCAACCATGTTTGAGCTAAGTCTATGGGGGGTTCTAGAGATAAAGCGTACTGTTTTTTTCTAAATGAGATGATTAATTTCATTTCGTGGAAAACACCTTTAGACGCCGTACGTATAGAGGATCTTACACGAGTTGTAATTTCGTATGAAATATATTAAATGAGCCTTTGGTCTTACATTTAAACCTTTAACATGTGTTATGTATGTATGCATTGAAATTTCGTGTTCTAAGAGGACGGGGGATGCATAGAAATCAAATTTAATTTCACGAAATAAAAAATCGTTTTTTATGCAAATTTCGTACGCTTGCACTGAAAGAATACCTTAAACCTTTGGACCTCAAAACACTTCTGAATATGAACACCTTATCGCTTGAACTCCTTAATATTTAGTGAAGGTTCAGGTGAGACTATATGACTGCGCATGCTCTTCTCAACGTTTGCTGCCCATATATGCAACAATAGCCTAAACTACATAAACATGCTCATTTATCTTATTTATTATAGGTGGCACTTGGGTTTCTGCAACTGGAAATACACGCCCACCAAGAGAGGATTTGATAGTTTCTATGGGTTTTATTCAGGGGCAGAGGATTACTATGACCATACACATTGTAAGACACTGTCTGTATTTTCTATCCATACTGTTTCGTTGCCTTAAATAATGCAACTTTTTAAGAACTTAAGTCCTCTTATTTGTCTATATATTTATCTTACCCCCGCAAACTTTGTTTGTGGAGGGTATACTATTTTCACGTTGTCCGTCCATCCGTCCATGCGTGCGTCCGTCCGTAACGTTTTGTTTCTTTAATATCTTGAAGAGCCATTGCTGGAATTTCATCAAACCTTGCAAACATGTTCATATATACAAGACAAAGAGGAAGGGTTAGGGGCCAATTCTATTAGAGTTATTTCCCTTTGTAGTTCTAAAGGCGTTTATGATTATGCTATTCTAGTCCATACATGGGCCAATCAACTCCTACCACAGCTTTTGATGGAGCAATTTGATACTTTGCTTATACAATGTAGACTCATTGAGCTTATGCATGAAGGAGTTTGGTTAGGAAAAAATATGTTTTGATAAAATGACTGCAAATTTGTCCTTATATGGCTTTTGTATATGCATAGATAGTGCCTTCATTGGCTGATCAACTCCTACCACAGCTTTGCCGATCAACTCCTACCACACCTTTTGATGGAGCAATTTTATATGTTGCCTATACAATGTAGATACATTGAACATATGTATGAAGGAGTTTGTTTCAAAAAATAATTTTCGATTAAATGACATCTGTGAGAACTTAAACTGTTTTTTTCCAATATAAGCTTTATTATATAGAGCTTTCGGGTGTGAATATTTTTGTGAAATGTTCGAGATTGCATGCTTTAAGAACATTTGCACAAATTCTACTGAAATCTTGTTTTCAAAGCAAGGTCTGCTGGTTTGAACTATCACTTGGCAAAACGCAAGTTTTTCACTTTCCCATACTGTGCGGGTGGTGTCTAATAAGCATTGCTTATTGACTTTTTTTAATTTGGCCTGAGCTGAAACAACAGAACGATGGACAAAAAATAATAAGGGGGTGGCGATTATGATTAGCAACGGACACATAAATCCTTAAGCAACGGTAATTTTATTGCTGCTAGTTCTTTCTTGTATTATCATTCTTTATTCGGGGGGGGGGGATAACTAATACGACTCCCACTCATTGTGGGAAATTCGTGTTAAGTTGTTTTGCAATGTAATTCTTTGTGTTCTTTCTAGTTTGGCAGCCATCAAGACCGGTTTAGTTAAACAAAAAGTTTCAGAATAAAATTGTAAATATTTTCTTACCCAGCAGTTTTAAAATATGTTTTTGATGCTCAAAAGAACCGTCTCATTAAGACGGTTTTTTGAGCACCCACAACATATGTTTTATAATTGAAAAATAAGAAAATTATTTCTATAGTACGCACTCTTAACTAAAGGCCTACGTCTCGATTAGGTAGAGACAGTTTGTTTCTTGCTTTGATGTGCATGTCTTTGGATGTCTTCATTCTAGTGTCTCTTTACCATGACATGGTTTGGTATGTGGTCTGTAGATTAGCAGTTTCTGGTCATACATGTATTAGTATGACATAATTAGGGCAGAATATACTAGTATACTAAATGTTTCTCTTTGTCATAATTCTTTTAATATTAGCTGTTTTTCAGATGTTTCCAATAAGCACACAAGAAAATATACTCTTTGGTTATCAGGAAAAGTAACGCTTTGTATCATGAGTTTTAACGATGCCAATATTATACAATTATTGACTATTGAGGCATTGGACATGATGTGATATCGGCCTGAGAGTATTGACCGAGGCGGAGTCGAGGTCAAAATTGGTATTCTCAGGTCGATATCATATCATATCATGTCCATGTCCAATGCCTCAATAGTCAACAATTGTTTTATTATATAATTATCTAAACAAGAAAGCAACAACAACAACAACAACAACAACAACTAAATCTTGGCTAAGGACTATGCCTTAGTCAGTCTTAAATTTTCTTTTTTTACATGATGACTGACTGATTTCATTCAGTAAAAAGAAGAATGAATGCATACTTTGTTATTACAACTGCAGACAGAGAAGATCCAGATTAAATGCTGCATAATGTGGAATATCATCAGGCTCTACGCTGTTTGCTATGACAAACATGATATTCAGAGAAAAAACTACAAATTTGTTTAGAAATTAAAACCTTTGACCCCTTGAATTATAACATGGACCATTCCAAGTTTATTGCATCAATCCAGAAGGAAGAATTCATTAGTTCATTTAAGAGTTCTGCTAATTACTATATTCAACAGCAAAGTCTGAATTGCATGTCATGTATATGGCGAAACACCAAATCTTGTGAATTTCGTGCTGCTGTCACTCACTGAATTGTATTTACAGCAAATCATGCAAGTTTCATGCTGAAAGCACACCTGTTATGGAGTTTCTATGAAGACTACTTTAGTAACTAATATTGAATGGGATAAACCAGCAGCCCATGAGATATGTAGTTTTATGGACTCGAGTGGATATGCAT
Organism: Loripinus fragilis; assembly: GCA_964019695.1. Classification (NCBI taxonomy): domain Eukaryota; kingdom Metazoa; phylum Mollusca; class Bivalvia; order Lucinida; family Lucinidae; genus Loripinus; species Loripinus fragilis. Next base: position 116,340 of record CAXHUL010000292.1, on the reverse strand, counting down.
CTCGGCCAATCAGGAGATGTTTATTTATAGAATATATAATAATTCGTATTACAATATGATTTCCATTTTAGATGGTAGTTATGACTTTAGATACAATACGACAGTTTATCATCCGCCAAAAGGAAAATATTCTACGGTAAGTCAACCAATTTTTCAGATCTTTGTTTCTACCTATGCACATACATGTAGCAGCTGAAAGCCATTGTTGTATGAGCAAAACCACAGCCAAATAAATTAAGCCATGAACAAGCAGAAATTAGCCTCGCAGAATTAACAAAAAAATGAATCCTGTGGAATTGGCATAGGTTTACAATTTTGTACACTTTCTGGATTCTAACAACAAAAAGACTAAACTTGTGCTATTTTTGTTAAAACACGTCGTCAACTTATTGTTGACGTATCTTGCTATGTTGCACTGTGTAAAAGTATTTATCAAATGTGCGCAAAAAATGAAAATCAGCTATTAAGCTACTCTTTTTATGGACAGATGGACATTCTGACAGACACACCAAATATTACTAAGCCTTCTTAGTTTGGGGTCCTGTAATATTTTGGAAGCAAACTGGCAGGGTAATTGATTAAATCGCCGTACGAGTGTATAGAAATATTCTTCGATCCCTTGTAAAAAATATTTAACCCATATAAGCCTAGCATCGTTTTTTAGCTCACCTGAGTCGAAGGTTCCCAATGAGCTTATAGAATGGTACTCGAGCGGGCGTCCATCCGTCTGTTCACATTTTCAAAAATGAATATCTCTGAGACCAGCTGGCCAATTGTAATAGAATTTCATCTGGAGCATCATTGGGGAAGAAGATTGTTTGTATTAGGTTTTGGGTCAGATCTGATCAGAATTCTGGTTTCCATGGCAACAGATAGCTCCCATAGGGATATAATGGGGAAAATATGGTGACCACTCTAGCTCCTTTATTTTGAGATAGGTTCTTTTTTATTCTTGCAGGTAACAAGGGCAACCACGAAATCTTGGATGGGTTAAAAAGTTGGCAGTATTCGACGAAGGACTTATGAGTTAGCTAGCTTATAATGAGAGAAATGTTATGACCGCTCTAGTTCCTTCATTTTCAAATGGGTCTTCTTCATTCTTGCAGGTAACAAAGCCAACCATAAACGCTTGGATGAGTTTGAAGTTCCGCAAGATTTCATCACTGACTTCGGTGTTAGCTACCATTGAGCGTCTGAAAAATCAATGAATAATGTTGTGACCACTCTAGTGCCTTCATTTCTAATTGGATCTTCTTCATTCTTGCAGGCAAGAAGGACACCCATAAAATCTCGAATGGGTTTGAAATTTGGCATGATCCGACTAGAGACTTATGAGTTACCTGCCGTTGAGCGTCTTGAAAATCCCCCATAGGCTTATAATGGAAGAAATTTTGTGACCACTCCAGTGTTTTCAATTTTGAATGGATCTTCTTCGTTCTTGCAGATAAGAAGGACAACTATGAAAGCTTGGATGAGTTTGAATTTCTTCAAGATCCAAGATCTCATCACCTATTATGGAGTTAACTTTTTTGAGCGACTTAAAAAGATGGATTATGTTGTGATCACTCTAGCGTCTAAAATTTTGATTGGAGCTTCTTCATTCTTTGATGTTACAAGGACAACCATTAAAGCTTGGATGAATTCGAAATTCTGCAGGATCCGACCAGGGACTTATGAGTTTCCTGACATTGAGCATCTGGAAAACTCCCCATAGACTTTGGATTTCAAGTAGAACCAACCCCAAATTGGAGTTACAATGGGAGATCTTTTTTGAATGGATCTTCCTCATTCTTGCAGGTAACGAGGACACCCTTAAAAGTTTGAATGCGTTTCATTATCCGCCAGACCCGACTACCAAGTACAGAGTTAGTTGCACTTGAGCGTCTCAAATATAGCTGTATAATGTTGTGACCACTCTACCTTCTTTATTTTTCATTTGATTTTTTCCATCCTTGTTGGTTATCAGGACATACATTAAAGCTTGGATCGGTCAGATTCCATCACTGACAACGGATTAGCTGCCATTGAGCATCTGAAAAATATACTTTCACTATGTTATTCAGATCTTTTTAATACTTGCAGATACCCAGAACTGGCATAATATGTTATGTTTTTCAATTAATTACTGGTCATTGTTTCAAGTTCAGAGTTACCTGCCTTTTAGCATCATAAATTATGGTATCTCCAAACATTATGCTGGCTCTCAGGTGAGCGATCGTTTCCCATTGGGCTACTTGTTTATTCATCCTTGTAGGTTATTAAGACATACATTAAAGTATGGATTGGTCGGATCCCATCACTACCTACAGTATTAGCTGCCCCTGAGCATCTGAAAATAAAAATTTCACCAATTTATTACATTTTTTTTTAAAAATTTGCAGATAACCTGGACTGGCTTAATATCTTTTGTTTTTGAATTATTTACTTGTAAGTAGTAATACTGTTTCCAGTTCAGAGTTGCCGGCCTTTGAGCATCATAAATTATGCTATCTCCAAGTATTTAGCTGGCTCCCAGGTGAGCAATATTCCCCCATTGGGCTCCTTGTTTTGACATAGACAAACAGTGCAGACCAAGACCAGAATGCGGTGTCTAATCAGGGTCTCCACTGTTTCCTTATAGAATGTTTTAATAAAATTTGAAATAAAATGTTCAATGGCACCTGATAATGGACTAGTCAAATTGATGATGTTAGGGATTATTCCATTTGGCTTAAACAGGTTCAGCCCAGGGTCGACTCTGCTGGTGTTTGTTCAAAGAAAGGCGTCGATTATTATGTTGTTGTTTCTTTTTGCTTGTTGTTGTTGTCCTTGTCGTGATTTGGGTGTTTGTATTTTGTCCTTTTGTTGTGATATGTAGTTCTCAGTGTCCTTTCTAGTTTTGCAATCATTTCACTGAGGAAAAGGAGGCTGGTTGCTTACTTTTTTGTATTAATGATGTTGTGTGGGTGACTGCAATACTGTTCACTTTCTCATTGTGTTGTGGTTTCGTCTCTGGTCTGATATTGTAGTATTGTCTGGTCGCACGCACTTGTTTTTAACATGTATTGCTACCCCCAGTTACAGAAGCGATGGGCTGCAGATTGATTTAGAGTGACAACAAATTGGTTACGTACCTTTCTATTGCTTCAGTATTATTCTCTGCAAATCTATATATTGATATTCTCAAATATAATAAGATAATGAAGAGTGCGTTTAAACCAAAAGCATCCTTCATCATAAAACTTTTTTTTTTAGTTTTTGCTGTCGCAGTCAACAGCTATGGTTATGTAGAGACGGTCAGTTCATCTAACCACACTTTTTTCTGGGCAAGTTTGACTAAGCTTTAAACTAGTCCTTCGTGCACAACAGATAAGAACCCATAGTAATTATTTCATGATCAATCTCTAGGAAAGTATGGGACCAGTTGGCGATCAAACTCGCGACCCAGGATCTGCAGTTGGACTCGAAAGTGATCATTTGAGTTTCAGAAGGATCTAGGGTTTTTTAAATTCTATATGGATATCATTATATATTAGCTCACATACGTGTATATTTTTTCAGTCTTTATTTGCTTCAAGAGGTGCAGAGATAGTACGAGATCATGATAAGGAGAAACCCCTCTTTCTTTATCTATCATTCCAAGGTGTGCATTCACCATTGCAGGTAAGTGCTTTTCTTTGACCGGTCAAAGGAAATCTAGACAAGGCGAGATTCAAACCAGCCTGCTCAGCTACAGAGACTAGCTAGAAAATTGAAAATTAACTCATAAATATTCCAGATATTTTACTTTTCAATATGGGAATTACAAATTAGCTGATCAAACGTCGCATATGCGCAGCTGATCTGCGCCTTTGTTGTTCAAAAACCTCTGAAGACAGTATTTTTCGCTTTGGCCGCAGGTCAAAATTACATTAGAGCGCCTTTTTGGTTTAAATACGTATTAAAATATTGCATAGGCTAGCATCGATGAACCTAAACGCAACAGCGCATACAGGCAGTCTAGAATAACGCTTTGAAGATCACACACATAAAAAATGAACTAGAAGAAGGATCAACCTAAAGGATAAACCTCTAAGCAACTTTAAAACGGATCTTTCTGAAAAAGAGAGAAACTACTGTGATCGACGCGACTTGATTACTGCACACTCGCTTTATGTCTTTTTTTCTTCAGCTATTTTGTAACGTAGCCTTTTTTGCAAACCATATGGACGAAAAGCAGACATCTTCCATGATAATGGTTTATAATGGTAATAAGTGTTTGTTTTCGTAAGTTTTAAGTGCACTTGCGTATAAACAGCATATTTAAAATGCAGACAACATTTGGAGGACACACCTATTGGCAGGATAAAAGAAAAAAATATGATATATTCTTTAAATACAACAGAGGAAAATGTTATGTGATCACTATGTTTTGTGTTTTTTTCAGGCCCCAAAACGTTACACAAAGCTATACAGTCATATCAAGAATAAAAATAGAAGAATCTACAATGGTAAGCACTTCTGTAGTATTGGCAGTCCGTCATATAAAATTAGACTTCAATACTTTAAATACGTTTTATGAATTGTAGAATTTAGTGTAATCAATAGTTAAATTGGGAAAATACATGTCTTGTATAATAATAAATCAAATGCATATGCCTGTCTGTTGATTAGATACCTTTATGTATGTCAGTATGTGCATACATGTACGTGTGTGTTTCCATACCTGTGCCTGTCTTTTCATAAGTAAATACATCTTTAGCCGCAAAGTAATGTAAAAGGGTAGGCAGAGGGATACAAATAAACGACAAACAATGATAATATTGTTGAGAGGAATGACACCAGGCGTGAAAAGTTAAATAGAAACTATTTATCATAAGTTGAATTCTTAGAGTAAAGCAATCTGTCTCTTAAATTCTGGAAGATTGTAAACACATAAGTTTATGGTAAACAGAGTAGAGTTTGTGACGTAAATCCAGAGGTGAATTTTTAGCCTCACAAGAAGCCCCTTGTTGTGTTCTTGAGCAAGACCCTTTATCCTCTACTTAGTATTAGTTCAACCCGGAAAATTTCCCCGCATAGAAGAACATGCCACTCACAGTTAATATTCAGTTCCTTCAATAATATAACCGGTAGTACGATTTAATGGCAAGTTTTATAGATAAGTAAACAATGTGGTCTCCTTATGCGAGTATAGAAGCTACCATACAACACAGAGGGAGATTATGTCTGTTAGGTCATAATATGGTTTGATACTAAACAGTAAACAAAACCAAAAGATGAATTGTTGGGAACAGTGACATAGAACTGAATGCTCACCCACTTTCCAAATACAAACACTGTCATTCATAGTATTAACGAACAACGAACTTATCGATGAATGCATTAATTCATAAAACGATATATGATAGCAGATAACTGTTGAAAACATTATAACAGGGTACCCTCAGGTAGAGTAGTGATATCATGCATAACGTCATAAATTGACATTGGAAGTACATAAAAAACAAATGCACCATAATTATAGACGTCATACCCCAGGCAATACATTAGCATAAATCATAAAATCTAAGAATGGGCAAACTCCAGTGTCGATTTTCCATACCTTGTAAGAACCCCTTTAAATCATCAGTAGCTCTTAAATGATTGATCTTGGGATACACCTTGGGCCACTGTCATAAACAATTTGTAGGTTAGTATTGTCATACAACGGAAGTATAGTTATTTCTTTACAATGTATGAGAGCATTACGATTGGCATTATTCCCCACCAAAATTAATTCCAGTTAAAACTTTGCTACTTGCAAGCCAATATAAAACTTGAGCTTGATTTTTTTGCTATATTTTTTAAACGAAAGCCTGTATTATTACCCAACGTACTATATAAAGACTTATTAAACATTTTTGACTGTTTGGCAACTTTTCCGTCTCTGCCGGTTCGATCCGGTTTCGAAGAACTGTTCCCCGGGAAAACATTTTTAACTGTTTCCCAGTCACGTGATACGCTGATCAGCTGTACACTGATGACGCCAAACGTATTACTTAGAAACGTCATGCTGTAGGAAAGCTTTGTTTGTTTTCATTCTTTACGTCACAGTCAACACTTTTTCAGCTATGTTGGGATTGAACCAGTACTAAGCAAGTATTATTGTGACAACCGAGTGACGCCTCTGAGGCTCAAATCTGCAACACTCAAGCATTTTGCCACTGAGCCACTGCGCTCTCTACGCTGTATAAGATGCGGATTTGTTGCAAAACATAAAATTTCTCCTAATCTGTTCAATTTTGGTTTCAAAGTGTTCCGCTGATTCTTACTAAGAACTCGAGAACCCACACTTTATGTTTCTAACCACAAACAACGAAGTTATTGGGAGTTTAAAGAGCCACTCCCGCCATGACGAACCGTACGCGCATCAGTGTCACGCTTTTAATTACTCTTTGCTAGTTCTGAGTTGGGTAATAAAACAACTATTTCATACCTTTCTGTGCAACAGTCAAAACTATCACCCCCTTGGTGCTGTGGATGACCCGATGCACTGTTGCCCTCAGCCTTCGGCCTCAGGCAACAGTGCATTGGGTCATCCACAGCACCTCATTGGTGATAGTTTTGACTGTTGCACAGAAAGGTATGAAATAGTTGTATACTGTATCATGCCAACGCAGTCATACAGAAGTAAATACTGTACACCATATGTAGTCACAGGACCTTAGCTTGCAGTTTTGCAAGCCAGCATATGACTGTGCATAACGTGTATGCATAAACTCTCTCTTCAAACGCACATGAGCAGCAATCAAGTAGGACTTGATGCTAGTTTTAATTTAGGTATTCATGTATTGCCAAAGTGTGTTAATGCAAGCAGCACCGGTTCAGATTGCTGATGCACATCTGAACCTTCACTACTTGTCTATGCGGTTAGTACCTAAATTGCATGACATTTGTATTAACTGGTATCAGCTGTTAATCTCTTCCTCATGTTGGTGTGAGATGTTCTGTCTTTTGTGATTGTGGCATTTCTTGATCAAACATTTGTAATTATTTTTAAATTTACACCCTATTTACATCCCAGAACTGTCACATGGAGTTATACATTGTAAATGATTGGATTTGGTCTTCAAATAATATATAAATGTATATATTTATTATTTTCTTTAAATATTATATTGTTTCGTTTTAGCTGATAACTTTTGCAAATAGCTTGGACCCAGATCAGTAGACGTGGTTTGAACTCAAACCTGATACCAAAGTCGCAATTTTAGACTTGCATTTGTCAATTTCTAATGATATTGTTTCTACCAAAATGAATGATAAATGTGACGACTTTGATTTTGAAATTGTCAATTTCCCATTTTTAGATGGTGATGTTCCTCACTCTACATCCTATAGAGTCTATATCTCTCAACTCATTCGTTTTGCTAGAGCATTTAGCTATGTTACTGACTTCAACACTCAGCCTATAACAAGGCTATCCGTATCATAAACTTCGCAAAACCTTTTCTAAATTTTATAGAGGATACTATGATTTGATAACTAAATTCCAAGTTGAACTTAAATCTCTTTTGCGTCAAGGACTTTCGGAACCTGAATTCTATGGTGACTTGGTGTGTAAATTATGGAAGATTGTTGGCTCTAATAATTTTTCAGCGCAGTTCATTAAAATAATTTCCCATTATAAAAAGATTGGCCATAGCATTTATGTATTGCAACAAACTGCATGCTTGGTGGTCAACCCAATCATGGTTGGCAACTTTGCTTTTCTCTTTAATTGCACACCGGTGGGTCGGACTTCAGACTCTATGACGGTTCCGACTTAAAAACATCTATTGATGAGATGGTAGGGGCCTGATACTTTGGCTGTTTGCCCGGCCCTCCGGGGTTTGCCTGTTGGATTTCTTTTGCTCTAGTATTCAGTTTTATTTACTGTTGAGTCCTTATCTTTGCTTCATCTCGTTGTTATATCTTGATTTATACGTTCTGCATTGATAATTTAAGGGTCTTTCATGCAAACCAAATATCTATGTGTCTTGATCCACATCTGAATTAAGGGTGAGGTTGGCGCCGCTAAACTGGTTTAAGCCTTCTAGTAAAATATTTTACTGACTGTTCCAAGGCGGTACTTCTTCTGCGGATCTTTATGTTTTTTCTGTCTTGTGTTTGCTATTCCTATGTGAGCGTCTGTTTATATGTGCCTTGTGGTCACCTGCTGGGAAAGGGCTGACCTCTTGGCTCTCGTTTGTGGTGTCCAACTGTAAGTTTGTCACATTCCCGTTGGTATCCTGGGTCAGGTGTGGTACTTGATTGTATTTATTCCTGATCTTTGCACCTTACTTATTTTGACACTCAGAATATACTCTTGAAAGAATTTTGCGAAAAGCTGATTTTGATCCACATCAGAACTAAGGGTGTGGTTGGTACCATCAAACATGTTTAAGCTCTCCAGTAATATTTTTACTGACCGTTCTAAGGCAGTGCTTCTTTTGTGGATCCTTTTCTTTTATTTGTGTTTCGTGTTTGTCTTTGTTATAATGTTTTGTCTGGTCCTTGGAGCCTTGTGGTCGCTTGCTGGGAAAGGGATTACCTCTTGTTTACCTTGTATTTGATGTCTTCTTGTGTTCTTGTCAATTTGCCATATGGTATCTCAGGTCAGGTGTGGTACTTGATTGTATCAATTCCCATGCTTCGCCTTCTTCCTTACCTTTTTCGTAAGAAAGTCAGTAGACGGCGCCAAAAGCATGTAAAATTACCCAGCATGTAGTGTTCAGTAGAATAATTAATCTAGAGGTATATGTATATTAACAGGTATGGTGACTGCTATGGACGAAGCTGTGGCTAAGGTGATGACAGCAATGAGAAAATATAAACTGACAAACAACTTACTCGTAGTCTTTACCTCAGACGTAAGTAGTCCTATTTTTTCTCTTTTAATTAGCTCTCTTTTGTGAAAATCAAGCATTGCATCATGAACGACGTGTATGGCCAGAAATTGTCACATTCATAATCACAGACTAAAATATGGTAGCCAGAAGATAAAACCCAAGATTGCAAACACACCAAGTAACAGTAAAACCTGTGTAAAACAGCCACTCTCAAAACGACCGAAAATTGATTTTCAATACCAATTGTTGCTTAATGCAGGTCAAAGGAATCGTAGAATGCTTCAAGGGTAGTATTCTGCAATACGTTCGACCTCCATTAAACTACCATTTGTCATTAAGATTTTTGTTTTGTCTTTTTGAGGGGCCAATTTACGCAGGTTTTACTTTACATGCACACAAAACAGAATGAAATAAACATAGCAACGAACATAAGGGTAACAGAGAACTACATCATAGAGCCAAAAACGAAATCCACACATACTAAGGGGTAAGAATATACAACATATAGCTTGATTTGCTTTCACTCTCTCATATTATAGTCTCCAAATGCTAGGTCAGTTTCAATAATCATTTGATGCTGCTCTATATCGAAGTGTGTGTTTTTGACTAATGAATGGATAATGAAAAATTGATGGTCCATGTGCATTTATGTAAGCAGATAGGATATTATAACTAATTAAATGACATCGCGTCTTAGAGTGATATAACGCTATGCAATTAAATTGTTAAACCACTAGTGGTTTAACGTTTAATAGTGACATCTTTTATAACGCTGCTTAATAGATGGCAAAATCTTGACGTTTTCACGCCAACAATGTTATTTCTAAATAATTTAAGTGTCAAGTAATAAGTTAAATCTAACAGTCGTGCTCATGTATTATTTAATTTATTAAACTTGTTGTGGAAAATGAATAAAATGCTCAACAAGCCTCGCATTTAATATCTTTTCCTCAACTCGTTTAATAAATTCAATAAAACATGAACACTCATGTTAGATCTTCAATACAACAACCTCTTTTGTTTCAGAATGGGGGTGCATCTTATATCGCAGGTAGTAACTGGCCTCTGCGAGGTGCTAAGTCAACATTGTGGGAAGGTGGAACTAGAGTACCAGCGTTTGTTTACAGTAAAACCCTGCTTAAGAAAACTGGCGTTGCCACCAATGAGTAAGTAATGAGTAAAAAAGGGGAATTTTTAAGCAAATCTACTTGGTTTAAAAACACTGGACATATTGATTTTTTCTTCACATTCAACATAATGTATTTGGTATTGACAGAGAAAACAATAAATACTTTGTTTTTTTAGATTACAATTGATATATGAGCTATTATTTAATTTTCTTTTATTATATTAAAGAAATACAAAATCAGAGACTAGTGTGTAAAAGAAAACCTTTGAGTTGTGCTGTTTTTATTCCCATTCCAATATTGTTGAAGCTGCATAGTCTGTAACTTTTGATCTTTTAATTTTAGAACTAATGTTTCTATTTTTCAAGAACACAGTAAAAGAACTAAAATTCAGGTATACATTTTACCAATTTCGTAAATCTTAACAAATTATCAGTATCAAAACAACAGCATTTACGTTAAAATTAACTGTCTATAATTATTGGAGGGACGCAAATAATTACCAACAAGAGAAAAACACACCTGTTTCATAAGATAATTCACTTTTCCGTGCAGTTTTCAGCTATAGTGAACAAATTTATTTTGAAAACATAGCTTAATTCTTCTTTTACAAATCATTAAAAAAAATCGAAAAATGTTCATAGTTGCAGACTTAGTTTCTTTAAACAGACATTTCTTTAATTATATTACTTGACTTTTCGTATGACATATGATTCTTTGACGGATAATCTCTTATATTGGAAACTATAGTTATTCGAAATAACTTTTATCAGCCATTTGTTAATAAGTAAGTGAGTATAATCAGAAAATTCCACAATCACACACTGCTGACCAACCCCCGAAACTGCAAGGAAGAGCCACAGAATACTTACACTCACACGTGAACTGGAAGCCAATTAAACTAAAGCAACCTGCTCTCTCGTACTCGCAAGATGGGAGCTCAGTGGCTCAATGGTAGAGTGCTTGACTGGAGACCGAGGGGCCGCGGGTTTGAGCCTCACCAGCGTCACTGTGTTGTGGTCCTTGAGCAAGACACATTTATCCTGGCTTAGTACTGTATCAACCCAGGAAGACCAATCCCTGTTTAACTGAAAGATAGTTGATGGGACGTAAAGAATCAACTCAAACAAGCAAAAGTACTCGCAAGATGATTTCAAAAATAGAAAGGACACTAAGTAATGCATAAAAAAAAACAAAGACTAAAAACATAAACCCCACAAACATATGGGAAGAAGATTTAACCATGAAACAACAACAGCAGAATCACCATAGAACGGATAACAGACTAAGCCACCAGGGGGGATGTATTTTACTGGTGCCAAACTTTCACACTAGATTTCGTTGTTGTTAAATCACGACACAGCAGCACAACAAATACACTCATCGCAGCAAGAGCACAGCCAATGTCAAACAACCATCCCTTAACATTAATAAGATTATCACTAGACTAAAACGACAAAAATACAGCCATACAGCTGAAGCAGCAACAAACAATGAATTACCAACAACAGAGCCACCGCCTTAGAACAGACAGCCGCTGTAACCACCTGGGAGTGGGGGGGCTTAAAGACATTTTCTGGCATCAAATATGTTCTTAAAAGGATTTCCTTTTGAAGCAAAGACTGCACCAAAGAACTGAAACTAGAGTGTGCATATTTCCTGGGCCAGACTAGCTAGTTTCTGCCATTTAGGCTTCATCAGTGACCCTCTAATAGTTTCAAAGTTCCACAATGAAACGCATGATCAAATCTTCGCCCCAGATTTGGTTGTTGTTAAAACATAAAAATTGATTTGACTGTTCCAATGCCGTACTTCTTATGTGGACCATTTATGTTTTTCTGTCTTGTGTTTGTTAAGCCTTTGTGGGCGTCTATTTATTTGTGCCTTGTGGTTACCTGCTTGGAAAGGGTTGACCTCTTGGCTCTCGTTTGTGAGTTTGTCACTTTCCCATCGGTATCCTGGGTCAGGTGTTGTACTTGATTGTATCGATTCCTGATCTTTGCACCCTTACTTAATTTGCTCACATGCATGCTTCCTTGTGCAATGAATCATCACCATGAAATAATCTAATCAAATAATTACAATATGATGTAATAAAAAAGGGCTCAGGACTCAAATAGAGTCAGTGTCAACTAAACACAGAACATCTACTCTCCATGCTGTTTGTTTCCTGATCTAAATACAGTAGCTGTTTGCACTTTTGGCGTCGTATGTGTCAACTATCAACACTGAAATGCCTGTAGAAAGAGCAGCTTCGCTTAATATATAGAAACGACCTTTATAGCAAAATCCAACACATTTGGTACTAAAATGATAGGTTTGTTTATTATATCAATGCTAATATGGATCCTTTTTAAGTTACAAATACAGTGTCTATCAAAATAATGTTACACATATAAAAAATGTAACGTGCATGATACTTCTTCAAATACTGACTTATGAAAATTGTCTATTGGTAAAATAAAATTCAAAACCATTATTTGTCAAAGAAAATACTAAGAAGTAGCTAAAATATAATAATAATATTAAAGAAAAACTTGTAGAAATAGTTTTCTAAAACCATTTTGGGTAGTGATATTAGCAGGCTACAAACACCTGAGCTTCTCAAAATAATTTAGAATTACTCCTCTATCCTTAAAGACATAAAAAATTGAGCAATAATGGAGGTACCGCTCATTATGACTCTTTCCAGGGGCCAAACTGGACAGATCAAAAGGACAGTCTTAATGAGGTGATTATGACTTCCTTTAGGGGGCAATAAAGTGGTCCCATGAAGGGGTTAGATATTTTTGATAAAATATTGATCTTTATCTTAGTGAATGAAATTGTGTTGTATACAGATAAGTCCCCTCTTGAGGCCCCTTTACTTTTGTGAGATACTGAAACTGTCCCATATTAGTTAATCCTTTAATGATCTCTATTTGACAGGAATATATGTCTTTTAATGTCATAGATTTGATGAGTCAATGGATGTGTGACAGTTTTTGCTGTCTCCTTCCTGGTTACAAATCGATACATACTTGATTTCCATGGTGATCACGTCATTTTGTTCCCATTGAAACTAAAGGAATTTCCATATTTTACTTGGAAATTACAAAACAAACAATATATTTATAACTGAACATTAATTTTAGATATCATATATAAACTACATTATTGCTAATTGACTATATAGACATCGTAAATGTAAAACCATGAATTCTTTCAAGCGATAACAGCAGTCGTGACCATTGTATAATCTCAAAGTGTAAAAGGAAACTTCTATATTTCAGAATGATACATGCTGTAGACTGGTACCCTACATTGCTGCGCTTAGCTGGCTATCGAAACGGTAATAATGTTATGATTGTTTTTCTTGTTTTATTACTATTATTTAGGTCAATGCATGAGATATTGGTATAAAGTAATAATTACATCAGCGAGCAGCGAAGGCTTAATCGACTTTACGCATATACACAGACTCGCCTGATGAGCAGGGAATAACCCTGAAATGATCTGATAGTGGTGCTTTTCATCTTTTATGAAATGTAAATGTGCTGCAAAAAAACCATTATGATACAAACTATAACTTAACATCCAATTAACATGAGTTTAAAGCAATCCGGCCTCATCTATCATTTATACATGGTTTTCTTGAGGGAGTTTAACAATTCTACAGCTTTTTAAAATGGATGCAAGAATTGAATTTTGCACTATAAAGTACTTTTGTTTTAAATTTTATGTACTCTTTTTGCTGCTTCTGCTGTTGCTGATTTTCTTTATTGTAAGTTGCTCGTCTATCTAAAATGTTAACTCTTTGTGGACCAGAAATTTCTGAATGGGTACTTTGGCAAACAGTGAAAACAAGAGTCTTGAATTGTTTGTTAAGACAAAATTTATCTTAAGATAAAGAAATTCAATATTTTTTGAAAATAATAAACTGTGAACTCTCAATATATATAATGGATCTGTCCTTATTATAAATAGCTTTATGGAACAATTTGACTGGTCTGAAAATTGTTCACAAGTACACCTCTATATGTTGTGTTTAGTGAAAGGAATTGATGGTGTGGACCAATGGATGACAATTAGTAGGGGATGGCCATCTGCGAGGTCGGAATTTGTCTATAATATTAATGAACTCACGGGATCAGCGGCTATCAGGTATTTATAGAGACTATGTCAGTCTCATAAGACGACATTGTATAAGTGTATCATTCTTGAGAGAATGACAGTCAAAAATATCATCCCGAGGAATGTGATTATCAACTGAGGTGCAGGCGAGTTTGATAATCATATTTCCAGGGATGATTTTTTCAACTATCATGCTCTCAAGAATGTAATATTTATTTTATTATACCGAACATCATTCCTTTACTATTGTGCGGGAAGATCCAAAAGAGAACACAATTCGTAATTGCAACTACAGTGCTACGAATGGATTAAATGATATCTTTCCTAAAAGGGTTGGTTTGCAAACAGTTTGAGTGCTCAAACTGATCGTGATCGCAATTTAAACAAATCGTGCCATAATCACTGATGAGGACTAACGTTATAGGCTACTTAGCAGCGTCGCTTAAATCTACATTGTAATTGGAGTTGCTGTAGATGGTCCGATTTGATGCAAAACAGAAAATTTCGCAAAATCTGCTTATTTTTGGTCTTAATTAAAGTGTTCTGCTCGTTTTAACTAAGAAAACGAGTACTCACACGTTATGTTTCTGACCACAAATAGCGAAGTTATTGGGATTTAATGTGACTAGGTCATGGCTCATACATGCGTCCGCCATTGTAAGTTAGCATTTCCTCCTGTTAACAAACTGTACGTGCATGGGCAGTGTGCATGTGATAGTCAAAATTATTGCAGGTTGATAATGGAAGTTATCACTTGACATCCAATGGAGGTGTTACACAGGAACCTTATGTGAGGTATAATAAAAGAAAATTTCTGCTATTAAAAGAATGATAAATTCAAAATAATATGGACAGGCTCACAAGATTTTGATACTTATGGCATCTGCTAGCAAAGAAATTTCAGGCTCGCCAGACACTGAGCTGCTTGTATACACAAAGCATGGGTGTAGATAAAGACTTAGACCAAACGAAAGAATTCTAGGCGAAAATGTGCGTCCATTAAAGGCTTTTTGTGCATACAGCAAATTGATTCATCAGCAGTGTTCAGTTTAGAGGGGGGTGGGGGCACATTAGAGTCATTGGGTCCCTTTTATCTATTAAACGGCCCTTTACTAAAGTTAGAGTGAGCCATCTTAAAAAGTATGTGAATGAGAAATTATTGGGCAGTGTTTATTTTCATCTGAAATCAAATCAAAATGACTCACTAGAAAATATCCTAGATTGAACGCTGCTCCAGCTACTGTAGTGACTGATGTGATTGACGCGAGCCACGCATGATTCACAAGGCGAAAACTTTTATCAAACATCACTTTGCTTTTGTGGTTTTGAGATTCCAATTATTGAGAAGACACAGCTGAGTAGTAATGGATGCCACTATGGGGTCATTTTTTTTAAGCCTGAAAAGAACTTAGAATTTTTCAGGCTGAAAAATGACCCCATAGATGGCTATCCTGGTAGGCTTGAGTGACTAGCTGTGAATAACTTAGTTTATTTGAGATCTATTCTGGTTGGGCCTATAATTGTGATAGTTTCCTGGGCTTTTTGGGAATAACTTAGTTTATTTTTGAGGTCTTTTCTGGTCAGGTCTATGATTATGATAGTTTCGTGGGCTACTGGGGAATAACTTAGTTTATTTTTGAGGACTATTCTGGTTGGGCCTATGATTGTGATAGTTTTCTGATCATATCCACTGGTTGGGTTGTGATTATGATAGTTTTCTGGGCTGTTGGGTAAATAACTTAGTTTATTTGTGAGCTATTCTGGTCTATGATTGTGATTATGATAAGCTCCTGGTCATATCCACTGGTTGGGTTGTGATTATAATAGTTTCCTGGGCTATTGGGAAATAACTTAGTTTATTTGAGGTCTATTCTGGTCTATGATTGTGATTATGATAAGCTCCTGGTCATATCCACTGGTTGGGTTGTGATTATAATAGTTTCCTGGGCTGTTGGGAAATAACTTAGTTATTTTTGAGGGGAATAAAGGTCCTGCTGTGGTGATATATAAAATAACTTAGTTAAATTCAGCTTTGAAGATAACTTAGTCATTTTAGGGGGGGTATAGTATGTGGTGGTATATGGTGTGTGTAATAGTCAAGGCTACTAAGTTCTATGCGTCTTTAGAGTCTCTTGGTCAATCAAGACCTCATCTCCTAGAGGCATCACTCTGTAGCGTTAACTAGTGTATAGCTAGTCGTCTCAAGCTTACTACTACTGATTTTTTAATGAAAAGAACAACAAAGACTGGTGAACATTTCTATAACTTTATTGCCCCACTAACTATAACTGATTACAATGACAGAGGATTAGGGCCGTCCCTCTGTTCATTGTTTACAATAGAACTCCTTAACATATTTACAACATATTATACATAGGATACTTCTTTGAAAGGTGATGTGAATAATTATGACATTTACAAGTCTGTATTCTGTGTTTGAATAAAAAGTCAGGAGGAGCCATGCGTCTCATTCCATTCTTGGATAGGATGACTCTGGCATAGTTATAGATGAACCACATCTCGATATCTCTGTCATTCTGGTATAAATCATCTCCAGTTCCATATAGTTCTTGATGAATGGCTGTGTTTAGATCTAGTCCTTTGTTGAGCTGGTGAATGATGTAGATACACCAAATTCCACATGTTTTGCTCCATGGACTCTGTAAACATTCTGTGTCATGGATCCATCTTGTAGAGTTTCTTTCAATAAATGGTAGAACATATTGTTCTTCTGGTGGTCTTCCATATGAATCGAAGTAGATAACTTGATCTCTTCTGAAGTAGATAGCCACCCAATGTTCTCCTGGATCTGTGGATATATCTGTATTTACAATGTAAGCCTTCATATCCAGTGGTTTCTTCTCTGGTAGTAAATCCTTGGCACATACTTCTCCTTTCACAGGTATATTGTTTATGACTTTGATTAGTTCAACAGTGTTCATTTTTATTCTGTTTCTGGGTTCTCTTTTTCTTCAGTTTCCTTTTCTTCATAGGATTCTATGAGTTTCTTGGCCCAGTACGTCTTCCACTGTTCTGTTAAGTCACTTTGATTTTTCTTGAAGTACTGCCAGTTTTTATAGGCTTCTTGATTTTCTTCTGGCGTCAGGTGATTGATCCCTGTTGTAAAGTCCATAGGGTGTCGCCAATTATCGCCATACAGATAGTTCCAGATTCTATTGTCAAAGTCTTCCATCACATCGTAGATGTTTAGGCCCTCTAAGGCTGGATCATGACATCCATAATCTTCAATCCATTCTCTTGGAGAAGTCCATAGACAGATATCGTGGTATTTCTGACTTGGGTGGTTCATTTTGCATCCATGACATTCATGCTTCGCACAGTCTCCAACTGCCATCTTTAGACAAGTCAATATAGCTTGTTTTAGAAGAGTCTTCATAAGACAATCAATATCCTCATTGTCTTCTACTTCTTTCTGTAAGGTACTCTTCTCATCTGATGGCTGGACTGTTGCACTGTATGCATCTGTTTGGTACATCAAGTCCTGTTCAATGAAGTATCCTGCATTCATCTTTAGTAATCTGTGGTAACTTCTCTAAGTCCGTTGATTTCTATCAGGTTGTCAAACTCTGCATACACATGCACGTTGATCGTCTTGTCAAGTGATGTTGCAAACTGACGCTCCAATCTGAGGTTCCCAGTTTTTATAGGGTGCAAATGAGACTGATCGGCTGCTTGATCTGGTGTCAAATAATATCCCCAAAAGCAGTAACCTCCTTTGTAATCTTCATAATCAATGTTGCAATTTTGGACATGATTCTGACTTGCCAATGCTTGGTAAACAGATAGGAAAGACCTGAGATACTGATCATTTCCAAATCTAGGTTCAAATGGTTTTCCATAGACACTATGTCCATCACAAGTGACATCCATTTTACTTAGGTTGAAATGTTGGAAAAAAAAAGGATTAGTTTCCAAAGTCCCATTAAATGCCTCATTTAATACTAAGCCAATAAAAACTCGTTTTGGAAGTTGACCAGTGAGAAGATGGTCTTCAATTTTAGATCTTGTGCCACTACTGATTGTAAAAGTTTTGACTTCAACTCTTCTGATTGAAAATTTAGCATTATGATGAGCAATAGTTTGATTCAGTTCATTGCTAATGGCAGGTAGAAGCTGTACATTTCGTACTCTCAAGATAGCAGTATCAATTTTGATTTTTGCAGGAGAATTGTCACTCATCAAACAAAACTGAGGAGATGATCGATTGAGTCTAAGTTTGAATTCTAAGCCATTAGGTAAATATTTTTCCTGCATAGCAAGATCCAAATGTAATTTACCCTGAAGCTCCACGGATTTGCTTTTTGCTACGCGTTTGCCACGATCAGTGATAGATGCATTTGTTATATCTTCAAAAGCTCCTGCTTCATTCTCAGACCAAAATTCTGCTGCTTTCAGTTGATTATCTTTGACATCAGAACCATAAGAAAACAAATTTTCAAGGTATGCTCTGTATGGATACGTGTCTGAATTATTTGTGATCAATTTATTGTTGATATACAAATCGATGCCACTGAACATACTGTGAAAAAAGTTATTAATTGGAAATACTTTTGCATCAGTTTCAAGATCTTCACCCGTTTGCTGTAAGATTCTGAATTTGATATACAGATAGGCTTGAGATAAATCAGTGTAAAACTCGGTGTGAGGTGGAATTAGAAATTCAATGGGTGCATGATGACTATCGAGAGAAGCGATGGGATGATAATCATTCCACTGAGTGCCTTGCATGGTAGTCATGGTGGGTGGAATGGATTCCATATCCAATTCCGTTTTAGTGCAATCGCAAGAACCTTGTTGAATCATTTTTCGTCAAATATATCTCTTTCAAATACCAGACGTTTAATAGGATTAAACTTTTTTGCTCTGCTTTTAAAACCCCTCTTAACAGTTCGGTGTCTAGATTGAGACTGAGGTTTTTTGCGTTTTTGAGTTGAATTTATAGCCAACTGATTAATAGTAGATTGACCAAAAGATTTCAAAGCTGTTTTTCCTCTTTGTTTTAAAACTTTTTTTACATTTTCACCACCTACAATATCTTTTAGAGCTTGAATCCCTTGATCTTTAGCTACTTTTTTCACGCTTTTTAAACTTGCTTTTGCGACAGGTTTTAAAATTGGAATCACTGTTCTCAATGCAGCTTTAAAAATGGATCCTAAACCATTGCCATATTGTCTTGAAACGCCTCTGTACACGGGAAAGTCTCCTTTCCCAGATTGAAGAGACATAATGCTTCTGGATTGTTTCAACATTATTCTTTCTGTCGAAAATGTAGTTTCACTAACGTTTTCCCAGAGATAAATGGCACATTTTCACCTGTATCACCTTTTATACTAATGTGCACCTGATCTATGAAAGATTTTGCCACTGGAATGTAGTGTACATTGACAAATTCTTGATGTAAATGATTGTTTTCTCTTTTACTTTCAAATGGCAATACTCTCAAAATAGGTGCAGTAACATCACCAATAAAAGTATAACTTGCTAAATCAGAGTAAATGTAAAGTTGGTGAATTTTTGTATTTAAATCCACACCATATCTGAAAATGTATTTTTCATTTCCTAATGGTTTATCAAAATAATTTCTATCTACACCTAATATTTCTGCAATTGCCTTTGGAAAAATAATTTGGACTTTTGTAGGATCTTGAACATCAAGTTTGACTCGAGCACTGTTTTCACCATAAGTGATTGAAATGGTAGCATTGCTATTTTTTAGTGTCAGTCCATATCGAAAATTGATACTTTTTTGAATTTCTTCAACCAAATGGCGTGGAGAAGCATAATAACCATTTTGGATATAGATTTTTTGGTCTACATATGATACATACTTTGTACAGTTATCAATATCTTCACACATTTTTCTATCAGTAAATCTTAAAATCACATAATTGTTTTCCTTAGTGATATTATTTACTTCAGTTGGAGTTATGACTTCTACCAAACCTACTTCCCAATTATCTTTTTCAATTTGTATGGAATGATCTAATTTCACTTTAAAGTCACATTGCGTATTTTTTGAAAATGTACTGAGTGAACTATCACTCAAGAGTGTCAAATAAAAGTTATTCATGGTTTGAGTTTGGGCGAATCTGTTTCGTCAGCAGAAATTGGATTAGTTTGTTTTCTAAATTTTAAACCTGGGGATGGTAGTATGTAACCGATAGAACTACTGAGTAAAATTAGCCACAATTCTTTATCTGGACTTCTCAGACTGATTTGAACTAATGATGTGATAATGATCATGTAAACAACAATGATCTGAGCAAAAAAAGTGAATCGATTTTTAACAATTCGATCACGACCTTCTGCAGATTGTACTGAAGCAGTGTCACCACGTACAAATGATCCTCTGAGATCCATTTTCATCCTTTTATACAAGATCAGATTCTAAAATCCAACTGTCAAATTTTGAAGGATACCCTTTCCAGTGAACTTTAATTTCTTTCACCCACTTTTTTCCTATTTTACGTTTTCTGTGATCTGAAACAGAATCAATTTCGTAAATTTGCTCTTTCTCTTCACGTTGTAACTCGTGTGAATAAAAAGTACCTTTGACCACTTCACCCTCAAGATCTTTTATTTTATAGGTGATAGGAGTCTGAGTTTTGACCACTGCTAAAATTTGAAATAATTCTTGTGTCCAATTTGGTAAATAACCTTTATCAAATGTACGTTTTGTTTTATTGATACGCACAAAATCATTCACTTTGAATTTTGGTTTGACTTTTTTAGAATTGGATTTTCCATATAAGTTTTCTGACACCTGTGGTTCATTTTTAAGAGTCACAGACACAGGTGCACATTTAATACTTCGATGATAAGCGTGATTGTAACCATGTACTAATTTGGGAAGAATGTCTACATATCGCAAAGTGCAATGATGAGTAAAATATTTCCACATGCGAGTTTTCAAAGTTCTTTGAAAACGTTCCACAATACTGGCTTTGGTTTCAGGATTTTCAGTAGTGAAGAAATGAATCTTTTTAGTTTTCAAGCAATTTTGAAATTCTTTATTTTTGAATTTAGTTCCTTTATCTGTTTGCAAACTTTTTGGACTTCGTCCACTTTTTAAAACAGATTTGAAAGCAATGACTAAAGTTTTTCCAGTTTTATCTTTAATAGGTACCACCCATGCATATTTTGAAAAGACATCTATGATGCAAAGTAAATATCTATGTTTGTCATTGAACTTTGATAATTTTGATAAGTCTGCCAAATCTGCTTGCCATTGAGTATCAATTCCAGCCACTACCGTTTTGCGTCGCAAAAACTTTTTACGAATAGGTTTATGTAAAGTATAAGTTTTTTGTTTCCTTAACCAGTCTCTAATATCTTGAAGTTTTACTTTTTTGGATGATTGTTTAGCAAGTTTGTACAAAGCTTGTTCACCTGCATACGCAGCAGGACTTTTAGGATTGTAATACAACTGTTCAAGCTTCATTGTAACTGACCCATGGAGAAGAAAATTCTTCTTTTATACGTTTTTTGGTGGCAGATAAAAGTGTCGGAGAGGAAAAATGGTCTTTGATACGTTTTCTGACACTCAAACTCTTTGCAGACCTGACAGAAACAGGAATACGACTTGCTGTTTTTCTGATGGTGCGTTTTTGTTTGGGAGTGATATAATCCGTTTCAGGAGTTTCTGGAGCACGATGCATCCAGTCCCACCTTTCCCTATTTCCAATGACATCTTGGGGAATATTCATGTCTCTTAAACCTTCTGCAAAAGCTTGCCAACCTGTAGGTTCACTGCCTTTACGATGTCTAATGACATCATTGACCAAATCAATAATATTGGACCCTGGAATAGATTTGCCATAAAGTTTAACTGTACCATCATCTTTCCAGGACACATTTGGGTTAGTTTTTAGAAGTGAAACTAAAAGCTGAGCTTTACGTTTCATGGTGGAAGGCACACTATCTATGACCAATTGATTCATTTTGGAAGAACTAGGGTCAGATTGGGGGAAAAAGAGATGTTTCTTTTAAAGCTTTTTGATGAGCTGTTTTAAATTTGTGCAAGGTTTGGCCATATAATTGAGATTTTTCAGCTTCAGATAAATCTTCATTGGCCATGACAGAAGATAAGTCTCTTTGAAGACTGGCTGTGGCAGATACATTAGGATCAGGAGGCAGTCTTGGTTTTTGAATTTGTTCCTCTTTCCAGCGTTTCATGTCTTCCCAAAGTTTAAATGGCACAATAGCCATTTTACGACCATTCATATTTTTTATTTTTTGATAATTTCACCCAAGACAGAACCTATGATAGGAGCAATTAATGGTTTTAATAATAATCCTAACAAGGCTCCACCTTTCTGATTTATAATTTTCTTTTTTGTGTCAAGTGGCACTTGCTTAGAACTCAGTAAACGTATATGTTGCTTTCTAGCTCGTAACTGATTCTTTTGAGCATTTGTCAGACGTACATTGCCTTTTATAAGATTGATGCAACATTCCCCTACACAATCAATGACTTCTTTAGGAGATTCTTGAATCATTTTCTTACGACATTTATTGGATAAATGAGTCAATCCTTCTAAAAATGTACCATAAGTTTTAATCAGAGATTTTTTTCTCATTTTATTTTGCAATTTTCTACGACGTGTTGTTGTTACAGCCATGTTTATGAGTGTGTTTATAATTTAAATGTACAATCCTTTTATAGTTTTTTTTAAAAATGAAGTCGTCGACGTTCAGAATGAGGTGGCGATGGATATTTGTTTGGATTTAACATGTGCATGGTAGCACCAAATCCATGTCTTTTTAACAAATCTTGTGCTCTCAAAGGAGTAAATCTTGCTAAATCAATAGAAGATCGTCTTGCATTTGTGTTTGGAGAATCAAGACCTAAATTTTGCCATGAAGCAGGACTTTTACTTTTACGTTTTGTTACAAAACGATCATCAACCTTTCTTTTTTTCTGTTTTCTGGGTTTTTTCACTGATTTTTTCTTAGGTTTTTTAGTTTTCTTATTAAATTTTCTCATCAACTTATTTCCATCCCATCGAATCAGACTTTGAATGATCACACCACCAAAGAATCCACCACCTCCAGGTTTTAAAATGATACTACGTTTTACTTCAGGATCAACAATTGCACTTGCTAATTTTCGAACATCATCCTGATGTCTATCCATAAATTTTTGAGTTTGTTTAGGTAATTTCATTTTACCCTGAACAATTTTTCGAGCTGCCAAAGAAAACCATTTGATCATTTCAATTAAACCTGCATTTAAGAGTGATTTTCTTTTATGACTATCATGTTCTCTGCTTAAATTATACAGAGCACGTATCAGATTAGCTGATGTTCGTTGAGCCATTTTGACACAAATGATGGATTTGAACTCAAACACACCTTTTTATACTCCTGGAAAATAGACAACAGGTCCTTGTTGATCTGATTTTGTAAACCAGTTTTGAAAAATATGTGTTCTGAATCTAAGATAATCAGGTGTATTTGGTTTCAAATCGACAAATAAGTATCCATGAGGTATAGATGTGGCATCGTTAAATGCATGAATCATATGTGGAGCTTGAAGTTGATTTGCTAATACTTTGATTTGCATCTTATCTCTTGGACTTTGAAATAAAACTAAATAATGAGCATTCAAACTGATGGTGCGAGAAGATTTACTTTGTTGAAATAAATTTTGAGTGATGTACACCACACTTGCATTTCTATGATGTCCTTTTCTAGTAAACCATAACTTAATTTTTTCTTCATCTTTATCTCCTAACATGTCATCAAAAATCACCAAGTGCGTTGCACTGGGATCAGTGACAATTTCATCCTCATCATCGGGAATACCTTGAATAAATTTGATGTTTGACCCCTCACGTTCTTGTAAGATATTATAAGATGTTTGCCATTCCTTGTAACACCAAACAATACGTTGGGGTAAAATATCAAATAAATCTTCTTTAAACTCAATCATCTTTTTAACAAATTCAGTTTTACCCGATCCACTTGGACCAGAAATAAAAATATTAGAAGGATGTTTAAAAAACAAACTTCCAATATCTTGATTTGAGTCCAACTGGTGTGTAGAAAGTGCCATGGTTAACTGTGAAAAAATAACAAAGACAACTTTATTTATACTCAAATTTTAATGAACATGAACCAACAGTTTAATACATAATTAAAAAACAGTTTAATACATAAATGAAACAGTTTAATACATAAAAACACCTGTACATGTTTATCAGACACAGTTCAATTCATGACTATCAGAAATAAGTTCAGTGCATAATCATCAGAACTACTCTATCTATGCCATATACCCATAAGGAACAGTATATCCATCTCCAACAATGACACGTTTAGTATAAGTGAACCGATACATCTTGGATTGCAATTCAGTGGTCACAGTCTTGTCTTTATGCTTTCTGATCCTATGGTAGTTGACAGTTTCTCTGAAGTCTTTCCTATCTCCCTTCACCAAGTTCAGCATCCGATCAAAGTGAATGACTTGAGATGTATTGTAATCTAGAGTGAGTCCTTTCACTTTGCAAGTAGATCCTCGATTTCCATCCTTGTCCACAAATTCATAGCCATAGTTCTTCGGTCCCATGCCAACAAATTTCACAATTCTAGCATTGGGCACTTCATCTGTCCATTCTCCAAGTCTGTTGTTGACAATAGTAGGGTTCCATAAATGGGGTTTGTGATGATAAATGATAGAGTCTGTATCAAAGTAGAGTACACGTTCATTCAGCTTTTCCAAGGGTTCATATAACTTCAATCTGGCTTGAGCAGTGACGAATGCTGCAACAATCACATTACTGCAAGCATGAGGCTCCACATTGGGTTCTGTATCCTCCCAGTTGACCAGTAGAAGATTTTCTCTGCAAATGTCCACATTCTTGACAATCTTGTTTGGATTCGTCACCAGATCAAAAAATTTGGCAGGTTCTGAGAAATATTCTGTCTTGGCCATATTCTCTCGCTGTGCCAATTTTCCCCAGAGACTGTTTAACATGATCTTGGCAATAGCTCTCATTCCTTTATTCTTCTCAACATTCTCCAATCTGATTCCTTCGGCTTCAAAGTAGTCTTGCTTGAACTTGATCTTATCTTGCTCTGTCTTGCACCAATCAGGATACCCACTTGATTCTTGCTTGATTCTCAGAAAAGTATCAATATAACCAGCAAAGATCCCTTCTTCTCCGGATTCTCTGTCATACTGAGTCGTCTCTGAGAAATGCCAGACTTCATACACGTCCAATAACTTGTACCCTCTGTCCAATGCAGCAAATAATTCGATAGTGACCCAGGTCCCTGTAAAACTTCTATCTTCTTCTCGTAAATGAGTACATCTCATATAAGGATCTGTCTTTTCTGCACAACTTCTACACAATGGAAACATCAATTTCTGACTGCATTTCTGTGGAAGTACAGGATGGTACAAATTGGTGGGTGGTAGTACTTTACACTTGATCAATCCACAGTACTGTCTGATGTTGTCTTTATCAATGTTCTCTTGAGAATAGATGGTAGGATGACCAAGTGGAAACTGTCCGTACTTGCAAATAGTTGGATAGAGTGAACACACATCTATGTACTTGATTTATTCATTGGAGGATTCATCGATTTCCTGATAGAGTTTGGTCGAGTTAGTCCTTCCACCAAATAAAGCATCTCTTGGCCTCAAAGGGTCTAAGTTTGTAAATTCTGAGTCCACCAAAGATCTAAAGCCTGGATCTTCCTTGCATCTCTTGTCATAGTCACATTCCCAAAGCTCCACCACCTGATATCCTGCTTTTTGTAACTCTTCTTTCTTGCCAATGGTCAAAATATACAACTGATGCATGGTCAAACACTGATGATGTTGAACTCTGTTTCTGTCTGGAAAATGAGTAGGGCATCCATGCCAGTAACATCCATGGAATTCAAATACAGTTCGAGATTCTTCATGGTAGCCATCCACATAATGTCCACTGATTCTTTGTTCACCACCATTCAATGCATGTTTGATTTCAATACCACGTTCCTTAGCTTCACTTTGAATCCATCTTACAGCTTTGATAGAGTAGTTCTTTTGATTAGGATAACCTTCAGGTGGGATGATGGCAATACTGTTTTCAGGCATATGATTCTTTCTCCATACTTTTGAACAAGCTTGAGCGATAGTGCAAGCTTCAGACAAAGGATCGAGTCCACTAATGTTGATCAATTCTCGTCTGAAACAAGCACATCCTCGTCTAAGAATATCCACATCACTACGACAGTATTCTTCCATCTCCCATTTGAAGTTAAATATAGCACCACTGTCAATTTTATCTTTATGCCAAGCTAAAAATACCTCACGATCCTTGACAGACATCTGACCAGGATTGTACATGTCCACAGGAAAGTAAGGTCCCACATACTTTTGGTTTGCCAGTGTATTTGCAAGATGAGGAAAGTAACCTTTCTTCACCTCTGTCAAGCCAAATGTATCTGGGAAATTAGCCAGTCTCATATGCAAAAACTGATAAGAATCAAGGAATGTGACACGTCCTACTTTCATTCTAAGTATAGTATTTCCATTCATGATCACATCAGGTTTCACTGTACCATATTCTAAGATATAGTGTAAGATGAACTGACCATCGTATCCTCCAAAATTATGTGCAATACATGTCACTCCTTTATTCTCATCTCCTAAAACCCAATTGCAAAATTGTGGTAAAGTATCTATGCCTTCAAAGATAAATTCTCTCAGACCTGTTTGTGTTGAACAAGTCGGACAAAATGTATCTATGGGCAAATCCATGCAATCATCACAAGCTTTTTGAGCAACACAGAAATTCACTTGATGTGTACCAGTTTCTTGATTTGACTCGAAATCAAAGAAGATGAAACGAGATTTCTTAGGTTGAGAAATCTCTTCTTCTCCTTCATTTTCAGTCATCTCAGATTTACATTCATAACTTTGAATATAACATTGATGATTGGGCCCAACAATCTCTTTACAATTCCTACATTTTCTCTGTCCTGGACACACATGATTTTTCTTATTGCCCACAATCCTCAAATTACATTTCCCACAATTATACACAAGTTGACAAATAGATTTATGCTGCTTAGATTTCATTGCCTTATGCTTTGCAAAACAGTCTCTACTACGAAATGTTCTTTTACAGTCCATACAACGCGTTTTTTGTCCAGGAATACAAGGAATGTCACTATAGCAACCATCACATCCATCAGCACATCTATGGGCACCTCTGTTTGTATATCCAACATCACAATACTCGCAGTAGTAATGGGTACCGAGAAATCCTGTCACCTTGCTAATCGCATCATAGTGATCAATTCCATTGAAGTAAATATGGATCACCTTCGTCTCAGGTTTTTTCTTGAATTGAAGTGGAAATATTAGTCCATCTTTAGGATACTGAGAATGGACTTTGATCAAGTACTTGGGTGCAAGTACAGATTGGATCTTCTTGTATTCCTCAATACCACAAGACTTAGTTTGAGGAATCTTCGCTCGATCCAATAACTTCATGGCTTCTCTGGTTTGCATAGGCCTATCTGATTGTCTTACATTTCCCCAACTCTTCTTCCAAGACTCTGAGTCATCTTTGTCCGCATTACATTTGGCCACCACCACAGCTCTTGCCATACACATTACATCTTTGGTATTATTGATCTGTATAATACTTCTTTTGTTGATACTCATATTTTCTGACTCAAAGTAGAGTCCAGCATGTAATGGTTTTCTTCGGCTGCCCACTGGAAGTCTCACCACTGTGACTTGAATAGTCATCTGTCCATCATTGATCCGAAAATTCTCATTGGACTGTTGTACTTTTTGTATTTCTTGAAGTATAGCTTCTCCAGTCATGGTTGAGACATCTCTCCAAGGCACAAAGACTCCAAGCCTTAATCCAGGATGCAAAATAGTCATACGCATCTTATCATTGGATTCCATCTGGCATCGTTCTTTGATGTCTTCAACCAGCTGATCAAATAATCTGGATATAAACTGATATGGCGAAACATTGTTAGGGAAATTCTTGATGTTGAGCTGAAATTCTTTCCCTTGAACTTCGAAAAATTCTAGACTTCTTCTCAATGACTGTCTTGATAGAGTAATAAGAAGTCAAATCTTCATCATCTTCATCGTCTGAACTCTCTGTGTCAGAATAAATCACCATAGGTCTTCTTTTTCTTGGTGGTGGTCTAATATTATCTTCATCATCTAAGCTCTCTGTGTCTGAATAATCTACCAATCTACGTCGAGGCTCTTCATCATCAGAAGTGGGTGGGGTAATATCTCTCTGTCGCTTAAACATGTTGACTCTTCGAAGTTCTCTACTGAATTGATGCTGCAATAGAAATCTGAGCTCCTTTTATACTGGAAAAACCCAGATTTGGAAAAACTCAGATTTTCTGAATTCAACAGTTGAAAATTCTCAAAATTGTTTCATCAAGCGTAATCACTATTTGATTTTTTTATCCGATCGAATATTTTCTATAAGCCAAACTAATGAAATTTTCACCATGTGGTAGGCAAAATCACTAGTTCTCAAATTATTTTGATATGCAAATCTATTTGAATTTTTCATCAGATCAAATCTTTTCCATAAGCCAAACTATTGAAAGTTTCATCATGTGGCAATAGAAATCACTAGCAAAAATTTGACAAGCAAAACTATATGAATTTTTTCACTAAGTGTCAGGCGAGACTACATGTTTTTTGCTAGGCCTAAAGTGCAGGCGAGACTACATTTTTTGAAAAATTAGCAAGAAGTATCAGGTACTGTATAAACAGCACCATTACTCCCCCAGTACTATCCTAACCTCGGAATCCCTGGCGATTGAAACTGTCTCAAATACAAGTCAAATTCCTGCATGTCTCTATGGACCAGAGAATTTGAGGCGGAGCCACTCCAACTCGAAGGCTGGCGCCCTTAAACAGCCGAAGCTGCTCTACCTTTTTAAATGCATATTCAACAGTTTCTGAAGCACAAAGCTTCTCTACGGGCCTCGGCGGATGTATAGAGTACCAGTGGTCAGTTATTTTTGTTCAACATATATCTCTACTGACTTAATAAGCAAATATTTGCGATTCATATATATAGTTATCCTATCACAGAATAAGTTTAAAATGGTGTCTCAATGTTACTCTTTCCCATAATAGTTTTCATGCCTTATAGTATGTAAAATCGATAACTTGAATATAAGAGCTATCTTATGGTAAAAATTTGAAGTAAATCGGATAAAAAATACCCGAGATATTACAAATTTCGCATATTTTTTACCGTGAAATTTTTTATTCAAGGGAGATAATTTAATGAAAAAGCAAGAACCGGATTTCTAAAAAGTAAAAAATCATATTTTCGCAATAACTTGAGTTTGCCTCGACCGATTTTCAAAATTTTTTCACCCTATAAAAGCTGAGAACAATAGCTATCTTATCACATACATTATATTTATTTTATCTGCAAGTGTAATATCATGGAAGAAGCAAGAGAGAAGAAATATTTGGAAATTCCACTTTCCAAGATTTTGAAGTTCAGACCGTATAGAAGATTATTGTTCTGCATTTACATCTTATTTTCTCATGATGAGATTACAATAGAAGAGATTCAACAGAAACTCAATAGTCCTGAAGCTTTTGAAGATTTCAAGAAACTTTGGTGGATCAGTATCAGATATTTGATGGAAAAAGAGACACTGATTACATTTGAGAATTGGAAAAGATGTGTCGCTGACAATTCTAGTGTGATTGAATTTCTCTACAATCATAGAAGAGACAGAACTTTTCCAGGACTATAAATAGTTGGACACCAGTGAGAGAGAATCATTTCACTTCTGACTTTTGAAGAGTAAAGATGGCAAACAGTAGAGATCCAAGGATGGCTAAAGTCTATGATAAGAAGAGCATCTACTATCATTGTGTATCGTTGAAGAAACTTTCATCTCAAGAAGAACAAGCTTTGATGCAACCATTAGAAGATAGTTTGAGACAACAAGACAAGTTGAGGCCTTCTTATGGAGAATGTCACCATTGTCATGATAGGGGACATTGGATTGGAGATTGTCCTGAGGCTCAGAAATTAAGAGAACAACAGATGTTTACTGATAAGAAGCCTACATATGGACAATGCTATATCTGCGGACTTGAAGATCATTGGGCTCCAAATTGTCATAAGAGAGAAGAACATTTGATGAATGATAAAGAATCTCAACCTAAGTTGGTGGATTATTCAGATTCAGAGAGCTCAGATGATGAAGATAATATTAAGCCACCACAAAGGAAACGAAGAGCTATGGTGATTTATTCAGACGATGAAGATGAGGAAGAGCAACAGTCTTCAGAATCTACAGAGAAGCAACAGTCTTCAGTATCTATAGAGAAGCCACAGTCTTCAGTATCTACAGAAAAGCCTTCAAGAAAACGAAAGGCTTCAGATATATCTGATATCACTCTTAAGAGAAGACGTTTGGATACTCGTTCAAAGAAGACAGTAAAACATACAAAGACAGGGAAGAAGCCTTATTGTTTCATTTGTAAATCAGCCACTCACTCGCCTCAATCCTGTACAGTGATGGTGACGGAGAACTGGGATAAACCGATTTCTTGTGATGAACCAGACAGTGACTCTATAGTGCATATTCATTAAAGACTTTAATAGACTCTAGGGACATATAGGGATTCTAGTAGTTTTTGAATTTAATTAAAATTATGTTGTTGAAATTGTGTTTGTTTTTATTTTGAGGTTATTCTTTAACGAAACTAATTGAGTAGCCCTGAAAAGGACTGTTTGTTTTAAAGTCTCCTAAGTAACAAAAATATTTCTTACTTAGAAGATTTTAAAATAGGTCGCACAATGGCTACAGGTTTTCTGGATCCAATCCCTCTGCGAGCAAGAAATTGCTCCAATCCCAACTTATTTTGTTGTTTCTCCACCTCTTTCCAATCTTTTCGCTGCAAAGCAGCACACAACTTAGTCAAACTGAATTTTTCAAAGAACTTCATTTTTTGAGAGAAACACAAAGTACATTAGGTTATATAGTAGGATAGGTGGATTGACCTACATTCTACTCCTACGCTAGAGAGAGCAACTAAAATCTGATTGGTCCATTAAAAGATCACGCCATAATCACCCCATTACTGTGAACATGATTAGGAAATACTACAATCACACTCAACTTATGGTATCTATGGTCTAAAAAATTGCAACATATTAAGTTATTCTTTCTTGAAGAAATGGGTGGCCCTGAAAAGGGCCGTTTAGGTGGTTATATTACCACAGAGACATTATTTTTAGGAGCATGGACATCTACTGGGGCGGCCACCACAGGCAGGGCATCGCACACCCCACTGTTCAACCGTAATTGTCCTTCTCACTGGTATGTAGAAGGGCATATCATCTGCTTCCGCATCCCAATCCTCAGAAGGATGAGGTGTGGGGGGAGAATTATCCCCCCAATCTTCCTCCTCGTCACTGATAGTCTCCACCTTCACTTCTGTCTTTACATCGTTTATCAAATCTTCTACCCTCCGACTCATCTCCAACATCTTCTGATGATTCTCAATCATCTGCAATAGAAGTTCTCCCGTATCTTTCACAGCATTCACAGTCTCCAGTAACCTCCTAGTAGCATCAGCCATAGTCTTGCCCTGCTCTTCCAATTGCTCCAAACGCGAATCCAAATTGCA
This sequence comes from Loripinus fragilis, assembly GCA_964019695.1. Classification (NCBI taxonomy): domain Eukaryota; kingdom Metazoa; phylum Mollusca; class Bivalvia; order Lucinida; family Lucinidae; genus Loripinus; species Loripinus fragilis. The sequence goes on along the minus strand of CAXHUL010000292.1, from coordinate 84,592 downwards.
AGCCATTTTGTTGTTGTTGTTGTGTAATACAAGAACAGAATGAAGAATTTGAGATTTGAAACGAGCTTTTATAGTTTTCAAAGGGATTGACCTACATAGAACTCCTGCGCTAGAGAGAGCAACAATACACTGATTGGTCAGTTCATTTATTTTCACCCAATCAGAGTTACTTGATTTCTTAAAGCGCGGGAACTTTAAACTAGGTCAATCCGCTTGACAAGTATAAAAGGCTTGAGCACACTACATTTATCAACATTCATAATCATGGAGCCATCACTAACACTGGACGATATGATTAACAATCCTGATATTCTACTATCAGCAGTGAATGAGACGTTTGCTAACGATATGACACAACAGTATTATACGCCGCAAACACCCTCAACGTATATACCTCAACCTGTTCAGCAGATGCCACAGAAACAACAGTCAAAGACTCAAGTCATAGAAGTCTTTCTCAAGGAAGTCAATGAGTTAAGGTCTAGAGTGAAGAAGTTAGAAGAATTATCTCAACAGCGAGCGCAGCAGCAAACGTTTGAGATACAGCCCATCCAGATACCGATAAGGCTTGACATTATGACCAATGACCAAGAGACTAGTCAAAACGTAGGAGTTGGAAAAGCAACTAAGAAAATTAAAATGACCAAGAAGAAGTGCTAGAAATAACTAGACAATCAACAAACAGCCCTTTTCAGGGCTACCACTTCCCTAGAAAGAATACCACTAAACTTGCTAAACAATATATCCTAGTTAACGCTACAGAGTAATGCCTCTAGGAGTTGAGGTCTTGATTGACCAAGAGACTCTAAGACGCATGGTACTTAGTAGCCTTAACTATTACACACACCAAATATCCCCACATACCATACCCCCTAAAATGACTAAGTTATTTTCAAAGCTGAAATTAACTAAGTTATTTTATATATCACCACAGCAGGACCTTTATTCCCCTCAAAAATGACTAAGTTATTTCCCAATAGCCCAGGAAACTATTATAATCACAACCCAACCAGTGGATATGACCAGGAGCTTATCATAATCACAATCATAGACCAGAATAGACCTCAAATAAACTAAGTTATTTCCCAATAGCCCAGGAAACTATTATAATCACAACCCAACCAGTGGATATGACCAGGAGCTTATCATAATCACAATCATAGACCAGAATAGCTCACAAATAAACTAAGTTATTTACCCAACAGCCCAGAAAACTATCATAATCACAACCCAACCAGTGGATATGATCAGAAAACTATCACAATCATAGGCCCAACCAGAATAGTCCTCAAAAATAAACTAAGTTATTCCCCAGTAGCCCACGAAACTATCATAATCATAGACCTGACCAGAAAAGACCTCAAAAATAAACTAAGTTATTCCCAAAAAGCCCAGGAAACTATCATAATTATAGGCCCAACCAGAAGAGACCTCAAAAATAAACTAAGTTATTCCCCAATAGCCTAAGAAACTATCACAATCACAACCCCCAGCTAGAATAATCCCAAAAATAAACTAAGTTATTTCTCAATAGCCCAGGAAACTATCATAATCATAGGCCCCAGCTAGAATAATCCCAAAAATAAACTAAGTTATTCACAGCTAGTCACTCAAGCCTACCAGGATAGCCATCTATGGGGTCATTTTTCAGCCTGAAAAATTCTAAGTTCTTTTCAGGCTTAAAAAAAAATGACCCCATAGTGGCATCCATTACTACTCAGCTGGTAAAAGACGACGAAGTATGTTTCAGAGGGCTACAATGTAGAATATCTATCTTAGCTAATTGTATAAACCTCTATAAAAAAAAGTATAGGAAGTTAGAGTTGCCACTTATTGATAGAACCATTATCATGGGGAGGGGGTGGGGAGAAAATGACATAGAAATTAAATGTAAATTGTGTTAAATACATAATGTCAGACAAGTTGCCACGAATCCCTTCTGGATTCACTTACTTTGCACACGCCCTCGCTAAATTCATGAGCTCATGAGCATACGAAATTAAATTTAACAAAGGTGTGCTTTCCATACATATTTATCATGTTTTTTTTATTTCCAATGTTTGTTTGTTTGCTAACTGTTTTGTTGTGTATTGTGCTGGTTCCTCTTGGTGCCATAGGTTGATTTGAGATTAGTGATTGTCGTATTTTTTGGTCAATTTCACTTATGTTATACACAGTTTTCATTATTACGAAATTAAGCATTAGTTAAAAACATAACTTCAACATTGAATAGAGTTATCCTTTGTCCTGTCGAATCCAGATTTATTCGTTTCTATAAACACTGTGGATCCAGGTCAGTTGGCTTCAGAGGAAGCCATCGGTTCAGAAAATATCATGTTTTCTACTCTGGTCGAAAAAACATGCTTACTATTGGATTTTTATATATATTCTATATAAAAATGTTTGGGTTGATGTTGTGATATATTACTTAGTCCACGACGTGGAAATTGTATTTGGCCTTTTTAGCAGAGAGCATAATTGAGCCGTGACATGTAATTTCCAACAATGTGGCATTTTTGACAAGTGTAGCCTCAGACGAGCCTGTGTAGCCTCCTTTTAAGTTTCGAAATCCAAATAAGGTTCAGCCAGTAGCTTAATTGTTATACAATATTCAATCAATCGACGAGCTAAGGTTCTGATCAGACTGCGCGTATGCGCAGGCTGATCGGAGGCTTTGCTAGTCACACATACCACACTGTTCGGAATCTCATGTCGCGACTCATATATACAAATAATGTCTAAAATATGAGTGATGCCCAGATGACTGCAAACTGCAAATTATCAAGCATCCCTCATATATGAGTTGAGATTTCAAGACAATGCAAGCATATTGCACAGCAAAACACAGTCTCTACTTTTGTGCAGTAGGTCAAATATGACACCACCCATCCGAGAAAATATAACATTCGAAAAAAGTGCCCACTAAACGCAATACGCTGTATCTCATGATTTTCTGGTATTGTCATGGACTGATTGAAATTATTACAGGGTTGGAAATTACAAGCTAATAGTTGGAAGTCCTGGTAGATACAATGGATGGTATATGCCTAAAACTAAACCCCTCTGTAACAGACGCAAGAAAGGCTACAAATATCAAACTGAAGACCGCGTGATCAGGAGAGATTCTTTGAAGGATAAACGGGAAAAGGTTTCTAAGAATGGATGGTGGTTCTCTAGATCTGTTGGTTACCTGAGGAGTAAAGTGACACAAGCTGCAGAACGTACTGGGTTCCTGAAGGCATATGCTACTATAAATGACTGGTACAGAAACTATCGATGTGATAAGTTCCATTACGCTCACAAAATGGAAGAAAAACAATTCCATCCTTCTCATGTACAGCTTTATAATGTCAAAGGTAATTTTAAAAAATCATGATTATTCAAGATCAGATAAGGTTTTTTTTATTGAAAGACGGCATGACAGTCATTAACAATAAACTTAAGCACTGATGAACTTTTGACTGTCTATTTGACTTGCCATTTTATAAATGGATCTCCTAGCAAGAAAACCAGTTTTCAGGGTTAACGCATGAGTACGACCAAGACATTTTACAATCACAGATCATAGAACAACTAACAGCACCATGAGGAAGAGACACAGAACATAGACACCCACTCACAGCAGTAATGCAATTTAAGTAAAGTAAAAGGCTGTATGGATGTTGTTATATTGAAAGCCTTGTTTAAGTAGGTAAGCTGTCAAAAACAATTATTATTGTTGAAGTCATAATTCACAAAACAAATATGCTGCGAAATATATACACGATAAAAGGGGAGCAAGGAATTTCTCCATCTAGTAATAAGAAATTAAGAGCAATTCTCTGTAACCACTTAATTTTTTACATAGGGTTATGGCAAGCATAGTCACTGATTTCGCTGACACTTTCTTATCTTCGTCATGGTGACCCAAAACCAAGCGATCATTACTCCTTTCATCCATGTGCATGCCCGTTGCCATGGAAACGGCATATGAACATTTGGCTAAAAAGTGACACAATAATCACTTAAAATTAATGGATTTCCAAATGAAATCCTCACTTTAGAATAAACCAAATGCCACAAATGATCCATATGTATGATTATATAACACATCCTGGTTGGAAATAAATAATCAAAATTACATTTGGAAAACCTCGGTTTTTATCCATGCTCTGCAAAGTGAGTGGGGTTTCAGAAATTTGACAAAGGTGATTTTTGAGCATTTTCAAAGGACATTTTCATATTGAGTGCAGTCAGTTACACCTAGGCAGGCATATACCAGAATTAGAACAATGTTTTTTAAATTGATATATGAAAAGACATAATTGGGAAAGTATGGTTCCTGAAGCGTTACCATAGCAACAATCGATGCACCGTCACAAAAAGCAAATTTATCTGTGACTGTATTTCTGACCTCATAAAAATCTACTTAAGGGACATATTTGAGTTTTAAATGAGGTAATATTTCCTTATTAAGATTATGTACAGGAAACAACATATTATGTTGTAAGTGACCTGCTAAAGGTCAAGGTCACAAAAGCAAGAAATTGACTTAAAATTAGCAATTTTCGCACATATTTAAGTCTATTTCTCCATTATTTGATGTGACTTGGTTTGTATATTTAATCTTCTTATACGCAGCTACACTGCCTATAAAAAGAAAATAATTTTATGCTCCATTTTACTTCAAGGTCAAGGTCAATGAACTTTTAAAATTTGGTTTTAAATTGGAAATATTGACAATATTCGTTAACCATTTCTTTAATTCAGTTATATTTAGTTTCTTCCTTCAGAAATATGCTGCACAGTATAGCATTGTTAAAATAACGTGACAATATGCCTAAATTTTCATTTTGAAGGTCAAGGTCACAGAAGCCAGAAATTACCATAAAATGAGCGATTTTCGCACATATTTAAGTCTATTTCTGCATTATTTGATGTGGTTTGGTTTGTATATTTAATCCTTACATAAGCAACTATAATCTAGGGCGAAGATTTGGTACCAGTAAAATGCATTTAAGCCCCCCGGTGGCTTAGGCTGCTGTCCGTTCTAAGGTGGTGGTTCTGCTGTTGTTGTTGACTTTTTGTTTATTGTTACTCCCATTGTGGGAGTCTGTAGTTGTTCTATGTTTTGTTGTACGTGACTTTATGTCCATTCTGGTATTGCAATCATCTTGATGGGGAAGAGAGAGCTGATTGATTTGCTTGGTTTGTCTTCCTAGTGTTTCGTGGTGGTTGAGCGGCTCTTCCTCGCGGTGCCCCGGGGTTGTCTGCGGTTTGTGATTGTGGTATTTCCTGATCATACTCACTTACTATTTTAAACTGAAATAATTTTATCCTCCATATTACTTCAAGGTCGAGGTCAAGGTCACTAAAACTTTAATATTTTTGGCTGTAAATTGGAAATATTGACACTATTTGTAAACAGATTTCTTTATTTCGGGTATGTTGAACTTCTTGCTTTGGAAATATGCTGCACGGTATAAAATTGTGAATATAACATGGCACTTTGCCTAAATTATCATTTTAAATGTCAAGGTTAGGTCAACGAGTCAAGAAATTGGCATAAAATGGGGGATTTTCACACATAATATTTTTGGTCATAAATTGGAGAAATTGGCAATATCTGTTAGCCAATTTCTTTATTTGAGTTTGCTGTATTTATCTAAAGAACAGCTTGATAATTATATACTTCTTATAATTTGGTCAAAATAAGTATTATTGTAATTTAGAGAACTTCAAGTGGAGATGAACAACTTCAATTAAATCACCTTGGATATTTTCAGAAAGCTACAACATGAAGTCCCTCCTAACAAAACAACAAGAGTGGATGGACATTTCAAAGAATCTAACCACAGAGTGCATTTCGTGACCCAATCACATTTTTAACAGAATCAAATCAATAGAGGATATTCATACTTTAGGAATAAATATGACATTAATTCAATCGCGATCAATGAAATATACATATTTCACCTCACAGATTACTCTTTATGTCATATATGAGAACACATATCTAAATAGATTATGTATGAAAAAATGCCACTTAAACACAATGCGTTGCACCCCGTGTTCACTGTACTATGATTATTTCAGATGATCCACTAGAAAAGTTTAACATCGCAGACCAAAAACCTAAACTTTTAAAGAAGATTGTGAAACGGTTAGAACACTACAAACAGTCACTAGTTCCTGCGCAGCATCCTACTCCCAGCAAGTGGGGACATCCTCGGTTCTTTGATGGTATTTGGAGCCCAGGATGGTGTTGATGAGTGATCCAGTAGTGCATCCTGATCATTATCTACTGTCGTAGTAGAGAAGCTACTTTGGTGTGGAGATTCTAGTCAATGTTGTGATCGCTTTGCTTATATAATGTGTAGGGAAGGCTTGTCTTGAATCCCATATGCTGGGTCTAAGTGTTATTGGAATTTGCTTGGTGACACTTCTACATGCAACACAGGCCATTGGAAAATTGTCCAGATCGATATTAATAACACTTGTAAAGAATATAGACTTTACATGACAAAGCTGGCAAGATAGGACGAGCCTGATTAATTTCCGCCAAAATGTTTGTGATATTTGTGTGTTTTTATGAATTGTTCCGACCTGACCCATGCTTTTTACCAAAAATACGAAGATAATTTTCATTCATTTTATACACATGTTCTGATAACCTAGTGGCCAGTTCACATGGTATGAGATCTTGACAAACCTAGATCTGGTTTTGGAATACCTTTTCTTTAAAAAATCCTGGCCACGTATATACATAATTTTTAGATTAAGATCGTTCTTGTTTTATTATATATTTTACTTAATCTCGTGCATATCTTCATTTCTTTTCATTTGTATCTCTCCGTTAATGTGTTAATTATTAATGGGCCTCGACGCGAGAAAACCTGTCTTCAGGGGTTTGCGAAAAACACAGGCGCAGACCAGCCTGCGCTTCCGCGCAGTCTAGTCAGCGCCTTTGTTATTAACGATTTGTAAAGTACAATATCTAAGCTTGCTACGAGCGAAATTTCAATTTTCTAGCTAGTCTCTGTAGCTGAAAAGGCTGGTTTGAATCTCACTTCTTCGCAAACCGGCAGACAGGTTTTGTCGCGACCAGGCCCAATTTTCATTTGTGTGCCAGTGATTTTTACACTTATTGCATTTTGCCCAAATGCCTCTTATAGCGCCCGTGCTGACGTATCAAGCAAAGCTATAGATTTAACCCTTAAAGCGCCAATCACAACTGCAGCAGACGACAAATTTTACGGCATCTTTCCCAATTTTTGACGCAAATAAGGTATGCTCTTACATGAGAATTGTCTGCGAGCAGACGATTCTCATGAAATATCATGCCTTATTTGTTATTTTTGAAAAAGCGGCAAATTTGCAATTGTCGTCTGCTGCAATTATACGTGGCGCTTTAAGGGTTAAAATTTGTTCTAAGCCCCTATCTTTGTGGAGGCTCAAGCGAGTTGGCGCATGTGCTTAGACATACATGGGCCCTCGCTGCTAAATGGTGCGACAAGTACTGCAGTCCCTTGTATTTATTATATTTCCAAAAATTGGTTAGGAAGCAGGTGTTACGAAGGCTTATTGTAAACAATGTACTAAGTGAGTTTTTGATGCATACACGAATGCCAAATTTATATCAAAATGTTCATTTATGCTCAAAAGCAAATAATTAAATAGCTAAATGAATAAATGATAATAAAAAGTTGTAAATGTAAATGGTCTGAGATTCAACCCCTTTTTATTGAATGTTTAATACACACTGCAATCCATTTGCCTAATTAGAAATCTATATAATAATGAATCTTGCATTCAGATAAGTGTATTAACCATCATCTAAAGGGTATTATTCATGATGATTCCCGAAGATGAGGGGGGGTCTCACTGAATATCCATATGTCTGGGCCAATCTTGTCAGGCGTTATTTATAGTGTCTATACAGGATTTGCAGAGTATTTTAAAACATTTTCACAACGAGTTTAATGTATTTAGCAAAACAGGAGCACAAATGTTTGATTATATTTTTGTCTACTTTGAAATCGCTTTTTAGTGTGAACACGCTATGAATCTGCCATATCGCCCTCTTAGTGGTAGAATGTGCTAAGTGCAACTTTCATATTATTGAAAAAATGTTAAAAATTTGTAGCGTCCTGAAAATATCTGGCTATAATATAAAAGATTGATATTTGACACAGTGTATGGGCGTAACAATTTTCGATTAGAAATAAGGAGTTACTTTCCCTTTTTGTAGATACACTTTTTTATCGTTTGTCAAATTCTCAATTCTTTGGGAAGAAAAAGTGTTATGTGTCACAAAGCACATTTTTAACCAATATAATTTAATTGTGCTATTTTCTGCGATGAATAATGCTATTTCTCTCAGACTGTACCAAAGACACACAGGATAGACATAATCCATATAAATATTTTGACGTCTGTGTAATTTAATTGTGTTGAATGAATAAGTCCTATTTGCCAAATGACCCCTTTTGTCAAATCAGAGTTGTATTCTAACTTTATTGAGAAAAGTGTTTTCTGCCAAATGGTTCCTTTGTCACCAAATAATGTATTGTTTGTAATCATTTCGTAAAAGCAAAATGTGTTATTTAATATGGACACTTTTTAATTCTTAACACATTTTACAATACAAGCCATTGAATTTTATTACCATTGATTTTGTACAAGAGATACAGCCATTATGTTAAGCATCGTCAAAATTAAAAAAAAAAAAAACATCTCTTTTTGAAAACGTAAGTTAGCATCTTTTACCATAAAGGGGGCGATATATGACGTTGCTATGATCACCAGTACATAAAATGTTACTAAATATATTAACCACAAGTTGTTTGGCGATTTTATATCACTCCATAATACGACGTCATACATGTACGATATTATGTAGTTTTGTTACCTGCTTCACCAACGTTTACAGACTTGAGCTAGTCTCTGTAGTCGTGCATGCTGCTTTAAACCAATTAGCTCAGCTTTGATATTAAACTTCTACATAGCTGAGAAAGCTGAATTGAGATCAATCTTATATATTTGGACAAAGATAGCACATGTCTATCTGCAGTTTCATATAAGTGTTATTAGCCCTTAATCACACTGGTCAACAGAAACGCATAGGGTTCTCGCGAAACGCTTAGGGTTCTCAAATAGAACGCACAGGTTAACCTAGAACATTTCCTAGTTTCATTCGAGAACCCTAAGCGTTTCGCGAGAACCCTATGCGTTTCCGTTGACCAGTGTGTAATGCACCAATCGCAACAAAACTCGTCTGTTTTTATCATCAGCTCTCTCATCTACTAAAGTTCTATGTTAGCCTATATTGCAAACAAAATAGACCCAGCTTGACCTGCTCATAGTGTTTGCTTCTTTGTTGGACAATCGAGGATTAAGTGTTTTGTCTAAGGATGCAATACAATGTCTCCGGTGATGCTCAAACCAGTCGGGCACTCAGCGACAGCGCTCTTTTACTGTTCTTTTACATGTATATCAATTATTGTAATTGTGATAGTTTTGTCATAGCATATAATTATCATTATAGCACGCTGTTAGATCTTGTTATTTACATTATCATAAAAAATAAAATTGAAATATATGGTATTGTGTTTTTGCGTTTATTGATATCCTGCATTTTAGGAACAAGTGCAAATATATACGAGGGTCATTTGGAAAGTTCTTAGCATGGCATCATAACTCCACAATACGTTAATAAAATGCTATCAATAATACATTTTCGGAAACTTGAATTCAACGGCTATTTAATGGTTTAATTTTTGTCGAAAAAAGACTTGGCGTGCACGTGCAGCGCGTGCTGAAAATGAGTAAGGGTTTATATACTGGCAGAAAGTTTATGCAAAATACTTGGAAAAAAGTGAAGGAAAATTCGGGAACTTATTTGCGATCATGATTTGACAAATTAACGATTTGGTGCCAACTTATTTTTATTGAAATATATTATGCGATCGCTGCTTGTACGACTAGGCTACAATCTTTAAATTTGGAAAATGATGATTAATAGAGAAATGGTAAACTTTCAAAGTGGGACTTTTTTCGATTTTTCTTTATACTTTTACTATATATTGTGTCACTACGGGAGCATGAAAAATATAGAAGGGATTTCCCGCCGAAAATCTATGTGTCCATTTTAGTTTTTGTTTTTTTAAGTTTGCAATTTAATTTCGTAAAATATGTCATTGTAGCATGTGAATTGCCTAATGATAACAGCTTGGATCAACGGATGTTGCTGAAGAATTAAAAAATAATACAAAGTAAACTGTAAATAGCATCAACAACATAATAAAGTGACACGAAACAAGCATTGAATATTGTCGGTAATACCGCGCTTCTTCCTATGCTATATATTTTGACGCCAGAGGGCGCGCTTTCATTTATAATTTATAGAGTATCCCTTTTTCAGAAAACGGTGACAGGAGACGTTTTGACTGAATGGTTTATCCGAAAATAGAACCTGCTTATTTTCAAATAAATATATCGAAAAATTCAAGCGTTTCAACTTTCGTCCTTTTGTAAAACGTTTGTTATAGGATGCAAGATAATTTCTTACAGAAACATCAATCTAAAATGCCATAAATATAAACTCATTTAAACCTTAAAAATGAATATCAACGAAAACATTACAAAGATAAAAACATCTTAAGTTTAAAGGGAAGCAACCTAGTGGAAATACAAGTTAAAATTTTGAGAAAAGATTAGTACCAACTTTAGCACAGAGATAAGACCCAAAGTATTCATGATTCCATGAACCTTCCAAAAATCGAATTCATTACTTAAATGATTGAACTTTTTCATCCAGGGGTCGCGAGTTTGACCCCAGCCCAGCCCCATACTATTGCGGAGATTGATCATGAAATAAGTTCTTTGGCAATTCTTCTCTCTTCCGCTGAGTCAAGAAGGGTTTTTTAGTATATGCACGAAGTACTGGTACTGGTTAACTACTTTGTCAAGCTTGCCTAGTAAAAACGTGTGGTGTACATGTTTTGCGTCTCTAAAAGCTGTCTTTCCGGTTAAGACTTGCTTACAACAGTCTGTTCAGATACAGAGACTAGCGTATTGACTGGAATTTCGCTTGTTGCAGGCTACGATATGATACTTTCAAATAAGGGAATAACAAAGGCGCTGATATGCTAGAAACAAAATTACAATCTTCTAGCTAGTCTCTGTAGCTGAGCAGGCAGGTTTGTGCATGCATCCTCGCGAGAAAACCTGTGTTCTACAGATTGAAATTTCGGTTATGGCAAGCTAACATATACTTAAGGAAAAAAGAAAGGCAACAGGTGGAAATATAATTTTTGCATGGTTAAATGACGGTTTCATGAAATCTCTTTTTGAATTGTCTAATTGATTATTTGTAGCATGTGATGAAATTACAAAACGTCATTTCAACGCTAGAGTTTATGCTACAAGGTGAAAACATATGAAAACGTAATATGCGACGTGAACGTCAGAATTAAGATCACTAAAAAATAGTAAGTGAGTATGATCAAGAAATACCACAAACACAAACTGCAGACAACCCCGTGGCACCGCGAGGAAGAGCTGCTCAACCGTCACAAGACACCAGGAAGACAAATTAAGCAAAGCAACCAGCTCTCTCTTCCCCATCAAGTCTTTTGCATGCTTGCATGGTTACATTGCGTCGACTTGACAATTTGCAAGTAAAAAAAACGTCCAATCATATTCGTAATGCAGTCAAATATTGCGTCAAAACCGTCTACTTGAATGCCAAGATACACAAAGACAGAGAATAAGCAATTGACGTCACTTAGAGCCGCCGAGTTTGTGTCGTTGGTGTATATACAGTGTAAACCAAACCTAGAGGCATCAGAACATGCATTCTCGGAGAAAAAAACTGACTTTTCAGATACCGTCGAAATATGCAAGCAGGGTGTTTATATTGACGTTAGCCAAACTAAGCACGTCATAATGCAAATGGAAACACTTGATTACATGCTGAAAGTAAACACTAAAATTCTGTCACTGGACCATTCTCTCATTGGAAATGCGCATAAACCTTATGGAAACCATTAACATGTAGGATAACATATTTTGATGCCATATTTGACTTTTGTTTGACGTCTGAAGATCTTAAATCATAATTATTGAAGAAACATCTTTATATTGAATAAAAGGTCAAACAGAAAAGAAATTTTACGCATCTAACGCAATATTCAGAGTTGACGTTAATGACGTTAAGGCAACGTGCATGCGTAATTGATAATTACGCTGAACTGTCGTAATTTGACGGTGACATACCACTCCCATGAATTTACATCATTTTCACAAAAAAAAACTGACGTCACATTGTATGCTAGCAATAAATCAAAGCGTTTGTTGCGTTTCTTTTTTCCTTAAGTATATAAGAGAATATCAAAGGGGTGGATCAGACTGTGGGATGAGTAGGCTGGTCCCCACCTTTGTTGTGTGCGCAACCTGACGACAGGTTTTTCTGGCGTTCAGCTTAGGTAAGTGTTTGGCTATAGGTGTTGTTCGCCACACACTTTCATGCTTAGGTTATAATCCTGTAAGATTGTAATGAATTCCATCTAACATTGTAGGTGATATGGCCCAGACATAGAAGCGTGTCAAGCAAAAGTATAGTTCGCAAAACGTATTCAATCTACAGAACAATGTGCATTTTGCCATTAAACATATTTTAATAGTCATAATCCCATTGAAGACATGTGCGGATCCAGAGAGGGTGCCAGGGGGTCCTTACCCCGCCCCCTGAAAAATTACTAAGCTATACGATTCATTAGCAATACTGGTCCGTAACCCCTGGAGAATCACAAAGCATTCAATGTTGGGCCATGCTCAACCCGCCAGCGAAAGGCCATAACGCCATTTAAATGGTGTTTCACTGACAGGCCGATGATGGCTCACTTGAAATGGTATTGGGATCATCAACAGAGTTGGAGCCGTTTGACCCCCTTTCTGGATGCACATGGAGGAGGTACCCACAGTATATTTAGAAGACGGCTGTATGTCATACATTTGATAAACGCATATCTGTCTTCAAACAATAAAGCCAAACTAGTCTTTCAATATGTATTAAAAGGGAACACCTTCGTCACAAAATGCACTTAGCATTTAATTACATCCCGACACCACGATCTTTTTCATGAAATTTGGAACTTAGCACAATAGCGAGCGAAGAAGGCTCAGACGAGTCAGTGAACATGTGGAATCTCGATAGAGCCTTCTCAGAGGTTGGACGCCGATTGAAGTTCAGATATTTGGCTTTTAGACAAACTAAATATTGCAGATGGTCAGCCCTAAGATGAAGATGGTCATATACTATTTACATGCAATGACTTTAATTCAAACTATCGACAATTTGAAGAAAAAGTCCAGCATGCGCAGATTAAGATTTTTTCAGAGGGGTCCAACTCTGCCATTTTTTTATAGTTTACGAGGAGAGAGAGGAGTCAAATACCATTAAAAGTGGTTCATAATTGACCCTCCAACGAAACGCCGTTTAAATTGCCAGCAAAACGCCATTTAAATGGCGTTTCGCTGGTGAACCTATGGTGGCCGAACATCAGGAATGCTGGCTTGGAAGTTTTGTGATATCCAGAGGTGACCAGTATTGCTAAGGAACCGTATAACTGTCTGATTTTACAGGGGGTCCAGACACCTGTCCCTTACCCCTACCCCCCCTCAAACTACCAAGAATTGACCCTGTTTCTGGAGCCTAATGAGCCAGCACATAAGATTTTGGATTCAATTTGTACGTGTCGCATTTACGAGCACCAAAGACACAGCCTCACCGTATATCTTTAAGAGAAGTTTCGTTTCCATGCCAATTCATTTGTAGGTATTGTTTCTTTTATTTATTATGTCTAACTTATTTTACCTGGGGGGGGGGGGGTGCGGGCGGATTCCAATTTGTCTATTTTAAAAGAAGCTAAGAAAAATTATATGGGCCAGTTCATTTTTTCCAGGGGGGTGGGGGTCTATGCCAACAACTTTTTGTGGCTTTCCCTGGGTAGAAACCAGTACCGCCGGGAGGGTTTATGATTTGTGTGTTTATTATATGACGGGAGCACCCGAAGGCTCACCGAAAGTGGTTTTTTATGTGGTTTTATGGTTTTTTTAAGGAGAAGCCGGGAATCGAACCTGCGACCCCTGGTTTACAAGGCATAGCGCTTATCCACTACACCACGGGGGCTTCTCTATGCCAAAAAAAAATACACAATACTTTGGTGGCTACATTTAATATTATTATATCGTTTAAATAAATATGATTTTTCAAATAATATGAGTTGACTGAGATGACACATTTTTTTCTCATTTCGTTGAAATGTCTTTTCTAACATCCAGATTTACCGTCAATTTAGTTGTAGAAAAAAACCCTTTATGAATGCATCAGCTCTTATAACAACATGAAAAAATAGATAATTTTGAAAATTAAAGGGAGGTAAAGTTAGTCAAGACAAGTATGGATATATATAAATATGTGGTATCATTTCGTACTACCACTGACCCAGTAAAAACATGAAATCGAGCCGTGCCATGAAATTTCCAACACTGTGGTATGTGCGATCAGCAAGGCTTAGACCAGCAAGCGCATATGGACAGTCTGGTCAGAGCCTTTGCTAGTTGCTAGAATATTCTACGTTTGTTAAGCTACTGATCAAACATCACTAGAACTGCCTAAGCTTAAAAGGAGGATACACAGTCAGGCTCATCTGAGTCTATTCATGTCAAAACGCCACATTGTTGGAAATCACGTGTTGCAGCTCATATATTGATGTGTCCATGCTTGGCAGGAGTCCATGCGCAGAATCAGGAATTTTATTCAGGGGGGGGGGGGGGGGGGGGGGGGGGGGGGTCCAGGTCCGACGGCCGGAAAACAGTCTGGACAACGTCATTTTTTTTTTTGCTTTGTCTTTTTATAGTCCTGAACTTATTTTACAGTTAGCAGAGGGAGTCCAATGGTTTTATTACAGAGAAAACTATATTTTTCTAAGGATCCAGAGGGGGTCCAGAATTTTCCAGGGGGAGGGGGTCTAACTTTTTCCTTATGTTAATTTCTAAAGAAACCCATAGAACTTGTGATTTTCCAGGGGATCCCGACCCCCTTTCCCCCCTCTGGATCCGCACATGCCTGAGGATGTGAGGCAGGAAGGGTCAAATATTTCATAGATAATTCATAGGGAGAATTTCGTGCTAGGAAAAATCATCCACAACACCGTTTGTAGCGAGTGCTACTTGCACGGGAGAAACTATTATTTCCGATAAAATATGTGCGCCCTCTGGCGTCATAATTTTTAGCATATTCACATTCGTATTGTGACAACCTAGTTTTGTCTTTTTACAACTTAGTATTGTCTTTTCACAATCTAGTTATGCCTTTTGAAAACCAAGAAATGACATGTTCTGAATGAAACTACTAGTAAATAAAAATTGGTATGATATAATGACACAATTAACAAAATAAAACTAGACTATTGACTTAAAAAGTCTAACATGTATGCAAAGAATTATGTCGGATAATCCCTTCCATAGAAAAAAGCCTATTGAGTATATGTTCTGCTTTATTTATAGCCAATATAGGAATGAAATTTTATTTTTTGGTTTTTATCGATGTGTAAACTCCGGCGAATCACTCACAAATTGAATAAAGCCCGGGCTTTATGTTGAATTTGTGAGTGATTCGCCGGAGTTTACACATCGATAAAAACCAAAAAATTAAATTTCATTCCTTATAATTCCAACTTTCCAACAAAACAGTACATTTGTAAAAGGTTGTTGACAAAATTTCAAATTTAAAAGCCCACTGAAGAAAAATAGTTCATAACCGCTGTCTATGAAAGATCGGGCAGCCATCTTGAAAATTCTGTCAGTTCAAACTTCGTTTTGCTAAATAATGATTAAAATTGCACTCTTTTTGGGGCGAATATGGGAGTATGGGCTGATTGGGCTCAAAACAACTCCATTTAGTTTTGAAATGTTTTCTTATGCCAAAAATGCGTACAGCTTGCTGGGCTCATTGAAAGGCCTACCACGGATTGGGCCACGGATCGAAGCACTTACCTTCACAAGTCCTGCCTTAAATCTCCGAAGTAGATCTAGGATCTTATTCTTAACGTCAATTTTAAAGTGCGATTTGACAAGTTTAAACTGCGTTGAAACATTTTCTTGTTGATGTAAGCCTTGACATTGTTTTGATGACGATTCTCTTCAATGACGTGACCGTTTGTTAAGTGACGTCACATAACTCCCCATCCTGTTCATTTCTTAGAGTTCCCCCGTTGCTTTGAAGGTGCACCATCATGTATAGCGTAGGGGCTTTTAAATAAGCTTTAGAACATACTTAACTATATATAATCTGGTAAAAGTAATATAGTTTTCTGTACAGTTCGTTATTATCAACACAATCTAGCACTGTGAAATCAAGGCAGTTATCAAATATTCCTACGCATGGGTTTTTATCGAAGTGTAAAAACAATTTGATGTTGCCAACGGACCAATCAAAATCTCCGAAAATTCAATAAAAGCATTGAGTTGGAATTATCAGTGCATAAAAATCATTTCGTCGCGCAAAATGTGTGGTTTTATTCGTTCTGTATTCAAGAAAAGTATTCCTAATAACACTACCCCTACTTTTCAAGAAGTGGGTGGGGTAACTTAACCCCGCATATTTTGTTGATGACATAAGCACTTCTCATGGTATGGCGTTAGCCATCACCAAATCGATTGATTTCTACTCTCAAGGTTATTTTACTTTTTTGATTGCCACTGTTTTCAATTGAAATGAACCAGAACGTCAACTCATAGCTAAACTCATTCTGCCAATGGGAAGATTTTAAGAGTTATCTTCCCTTTGTTCTGGTTCACAAAATTTCTTTTGGTGTCTATACAAAGAGCATAAAGGGTACTTGACAAAATACCAACATACGGCTTTTTTAAACTACTCTCGGTTATATATTTTCAAAATATGTGCATTGGTGACATGCGATTTTTAGACGTAAAAATAGGCACATTGCTTTGCTTTCTAAACGGTTGTGGTATTGCTGTTCCGGTATTTATTCAATAGAAACATCAAAATCGGTAATCAATTGTATAATCACTGTACCAGATTGTGGCCTACCAAATGGTACAAAATTATCTAATTTAATGGACTATTCTAAATGTTCTGCACACTTTTCCGAAGGTAAAATGTTATATTTTCCACTGAATTTTTGCGTTTTCCAGTATACAAACAGTACATGTATTCACAATAATATGTTTGGTGGTTGCATCATAACATCCTCAAGAAACTTGTGCCATAACAAAGAGGAAAGATATCTCTTTAAAATGATACCAAACATGATAGGGTTTGTAGATTGGTGAGGGAGATAATAGACCATGCTAAGAACTTTCCAAATGCCCCTCGTACAATGTACCTTATATAATTGAGCCAGTGCATGAGATTTCCAACAATGTGGTATGTGCGACCAGCAAAGCCGCAGATCAACCTGCGCATACACGCAGACTGATCAGAGCCTTTGCTAGTCGCTTGAATATTCTATGTTTGTTAAGCTATTAACTGAACACCATTTGGAGTTTCTAAGCTTCAAAGGAGGCTGCTCAGGCTCGTCTGAGTCTACACTAGTCAAAATGCCACATCGTTGGAAATCACATGTCGCTGCTCATTTATTACTGTCACAGTGGTATATCTCTTTCCCTGCCAGCAGAGACTTTGGTCGTCAGCTTCTATCCTTGCAAACAGCTTGGACCCAGATCAGGACCGACCGTGTCGTTCTGGATCCGAACCGTTTTTGCATTCCGACAGTTTCCAGAAAGATTTTTATGAAAAAGAGTCAGCAGACTACAAAAAAGACATGAAAAATTAACCATGTAAACCAGATTCGACGATAATAAATGGTTACTGACAGTTTTGTCTGTAGGACTCTAACGTTTTTGGTGGTATATGAAGGCTCTGAGGAGGTCAGCATGGGCTTTTATTTGAGGCATTTGCGCATATGCGATAAGAAACACAAAGTTTCTTCCTCGTAGCTTTGCTTTGAATGTGTTCCTGCTGTCATTGGGTTGTTAACGTGTTATGTCTCTTCCTCGCGGTGCTGTTGGTTTGTCTGGGCTCTGTGATATTGGTTTTTCCAGGTTCTACTGACTTGTTTTTTTGTTGTTTTTTTTTAATTTTACGTCGGTAACATTCAACAGGCAATATTAGCTCTATATATAACTATTATAAACTAGTTTCCTTCAAAACAAATTAGAAATTGATAAAAAAAGATATACGACGAAGTGACAGAAGACATATTAATCCCCCGCCGGGAAGCGGAAGGGGGTTAAAGGAATGCCCTTCTTCTTTAAGTCCGTCAGTCCGTCCGTCCGTAACACTTTCTTGTCCGCTCCATATCTCCTGAACCCTTTGATCGATTTTCATGAAACTTCACTCATATGTTCCACTTAGCAAGACGGTGTGCAGAGCACATGATCCAGCTACCTAGACTCAAGGTCAAGGTCACAGATCAAGATCAAAGGATTTACCCTTGACTTCTGTGCCCGCTCCATATCTCCTAAACCCTTTGATCGATTTTCATGAAACTTCACTCATATGTTCATCATAGAAAGGCGGTGTGCAGAGCAGACGATCCAGCTACCTACACACAAGGTCACAGGTCAAGGTCAAAGAATTTACCCTTGAACTTCGTGTCCGCTCCATATCTCCTGAACACTTTGCTCGATTTTCATGAAACTTCACTCATATGTTCCTCATAGTAAAACATTGTACAAAGCGCATGACCCAGCTACCTAGACTCAAGGTCAAGGTCAAGGTAAAAGGATTTACCCTTGAATTTCGTGTCAATTCCATATCTCCCGAACCCTTGAGGCGATTTTCATTCATCTTCACCCAAATATTCCTTTTAGTGAGGTAATGGGCAGACCATATTACTCGGCTACACAGACTTAATGTCAAGGTCATGTGATTTTCCCTTCAATTGGTGTCCCCTCCATATCTCCTAAACGGTTTAAACTACATGTAGTTTCATTAAATTTCATTCAAAAATGCTCCTCTTAGTTAGACAGTGTGCAGAGCGCATGACCCAACCACATTAAATCAAGGTCACTGGTCAAGGTCAAGGGATTTATCCTTGAATTCGGTGTCTGTTCCATATCTCCTTAACCCAGTGGTCACTTTTCATGAAACTTCACCTAAACGTTCCTCTTAGTGAGCCGATGTGTAAAATCTTTGAATTGGCTACGTAGACTGAATGTCAAGGTCACACTTTAAGGTCATGTGCTTTACCCGTCAATGTGTGTCCGCTCCATATCTCCTGACCTCTTAGGGCGATTTCACCCAAATGTTCTTCTCAATTAGCTAATGTGCAGAAGCTATGACCCGGCTGTGCAAAGTTATTGTCAAGGTCTCACTTCAAGGTCATGTTGTTTACCCTCCATTTTGTGTCCACTCCATATCTCCTTAGCCCTTTGAACGATTATAATTTAACTTCACCCAAATGTTCCTTTCAGTGATGCGTTGTGCAGAACCAATGACTCAGCTATGCAGACTCAAGGTCAAGGTCACACTTCAATGTCATGGGATTAAGTCTTGAATTTCGTGTCCCTTTCAATCTCCTAAACCATTTGCTAGATTTTCACTAAACATTGCTCAAATGTTCCTCTAAGTAATTTGGTTGCAGAATCCATGACTCAGCTATGCAAACCCAAAGTCAAGGTCACACTTTAAAGTAATGGGAGATTTGCGGCGGGTGATATGGCTGTCCTTCAGACTGCTGTCTTGTTTGATATGAGTAACGTGAGAATTTTAAAAGAAATTGAGAAGAGAGAAATGATGGATGTTTATACTTAGTTTTATCTTTGGTCAGCTGAGCTCAGTAAAGCGTTTGGCTTAAGGAACCTAAGCTATTCCAAAATATCTGTAGTGATGCTTCTAGGGTACAGGATTGCTGGAATCTCGCAAAAACTCGAGTCAGAACGAACAAAAAAAATATGCTCTGCACCCAAATGCTGCATATTTAAATAGCTAGTGTCATACATGCCTAGTGCAAAAAATCTAAAACAGTAGTAGAATTTAGTTGACCGTAACCTGCAAATATTAGTTAGTTGACTGTAAGCTACAACTATCTGCAATTCTTCCCTACGGAAGAGGTATCGTGCATTACATTATTTTTTTAAAACCATTGACGCAGATATTTCTTTACATACTATTATTCTTTCGGCGTCAACGTGAATATCATATTTAAAACTAATGAAAAAGTGCACACAAAAATAAAATAAACATAACATACTTCTAAATCTCTGTGATAGATGATTAATCATGACGTGTACTTTCTTCCATACAGAGTCACCAACAATGAAATAAGACTTCGTCTAAAAGCAAGAGTATGACCGGTACAAAATAAGATTAAATTAAACATATTAAAGACATATGCGGCTATTTCCAATGCGCACCTTTTCCGCGTCTGCAAACGGGGAAAGTTGTCTGGGTCCTGTCTTTCGACCCTTAACGGATTCGGATCAATACAGCTTCCGATATTCTTATGTCATATCGGTGTTCCGACATTTTCTTCACAAAATAACTAATTAAAGTGTGTTCGAAATATCTATTGACATCTTTTCAGAACTGATCGTCTCAGCACTAAAGACAGATAAATGTAGCTCAGTCGAAATCAAACGACGTACACAATAACCCTGGTTACGAATACGATAGTGGCCGAGTCTATACTATTTGTATGGATATTTAGAGCGGCGCACGACCTGACCTCGTGGCCTAGTGGTTAGCGCGCCTGGCTACAAAGCCAGAGAACCAGGATCGATTCCCAGATGCGCACATATTTTCAGTGTGTTTTTTCTTTCTTTTTTAACATTTTAATGCTAAATTACTTCATATACTAGTAAAATGGCACCATCAAAACGACCGAAATGGTCATCCCCGAACTTTTTATATTGAATTACGCATGAAACCTATGGGGGTGGGGTTAAATTTGGCCCTCTAGAAAGAGAATTAGTTCGGTGACCCCAGATGTTTATTCTTTTTTCTGAAAGGTATTATAATAGTCCATGAATTAAAAATAAATTTTCAAGATTTTCAATGTCAGATTTTTTAATACATGATTTATTCTAAAAACAAATTCCATTTTTCGACGAATTGCCAAAATATATCATGCAGTATCTTGTTACAGCATGGGGTAACAAGTAAACATGCACATTTTCTTAAAAGTTTGAGGTCATGGGCAGTAATTTAAGTTAAAAGAAAAAAGCTGGGTGAAGATTACAACCGTTTTAGCTCGATAATTAGGACTAGTATTATTATTTTATATTTCTAGAAAATTGGTCAAATGCTGTAAACTTCAATATGAGATTCTGAAAAAATAAGCACGGTGACATATCCTTTTTATTTCATAAATGGATAGCCCATGCATAAAACAAACTGTATGCAAAGTATTTAAAATATTTCAATGTGGGAAGTATTTAGTAGCATATGTCCTTAACGTAATACGATACGTATACAAAGGTCTAGCGTCCCTTTTGTGGGACATATGCATACAGTGCAGACCAAGATCAGACGCCGCACAACGCGGTGTCTGATCAGGCTCTCCACTGTTTGCTTTCAGATTGTTCTATTGAAATTGAATACAAATGTAAAAAAGCACATAAGCAAACACAACGCGGCGTCTGACCAGGGTCTCCACTGTTTGTTTTCAGAATGCTCAATTGAAATTTGGATAAAAATTAAAAACCACCAAACAACCCTTAAAACAGAAATGGACTAGTCTAATTGATAACAGTGAGGAATTCCATTCGGCTTAAATGGGTTAAGATAATATTGATTTCAGAAGAGGCGTGTCTTGACATTTTTTTCTTCTTATTTTATTTTAGTCATCATTAAATTTGGGCCTCGTCGCGAGAAAACCTGTCTTCGGGGGTTTGCGAACAACACAGGCGCAGACCAGCCTGCGCATCCGCACAATCTGATCAGCGCCTTTGTTATTCGCTTTTTGGAAAGTATCATATGTACACTTGCTACAGGGGAAATTTCATTTCTCTAGCTAGTCTCTGTAGCCGAGGAGACTGGTTTGAAACTCGCTTTGGCGGAAACCCCGAAGACAGGTTTTCTCGCGTCGCGGCCCATTTATTGCAGCCTTTTTATGCACGACCCGCATTTGTGCACGAGTCCATCCGTCCATAAGCAGTTACATGACCCGCTGGTGTGTACTATACTTAGACTGGCACCAGTCCTTAAAACAGTTTTTCATCAATGTGTCATATCATATACTTGTAGCCAGTCTAACTCTGATGGCTCTAAAAAAAGATAAAGAACGATCAACAAACATACGTGTAACAGACGTATAACGGACTAAACGAATATGTACGGTATAAGAAACGGACAAAACGTTGGCTGAACGACCACAGAATGAACATGCGGTACTCATACGATAAACTCTGTTACCTGTCCGGCAGTTAACTATTCACAACTCAGGTCGAACCGACGTCAAAGGATACATACACGATACCTAAAGGATGCCGAACGCATGAGAACTGGACAAACCGCACGAGAACCGAACAAACCGCATACCAACGCAGGAGTAACGTTCACCCACCGTACATATTTATCCAGTGGCGTCCGTTCAAAGTTTTGAACATGTCCAAAACTTGCCAAGGGATAGGACCGGACAAAACGGATATCACCTGACACGGGACGCATTCACCGCATGAGGAACAGACATGTAACGCATGCAGATGCACTCGAACGGACAGAGATTACGCATCCGTTAGTGCTTTCAGGCAAGGTGTGACAGTCACTTATGGTGCTGTCACATATAAACGGATAAAGGTAACCGACGCCGAAGGGACAGAAAATATGCAAAAACTGTTTATCCGGTGATGGAAGTCGTCTCAGTTGCGGTGAAGATCGTCGTCGAAGTCATAAGGAGCTTATATGTACCGAACAAGTAACGGATAAAGAATGGTCAACAAACGTTCGTGTATCAAATGTTTAACGGACAAAACGAATATGTACCGTATAAGAAACGGAAAAAAAACGTTGGCTGAACAATCACAAAATGAAAATGCCGAACTCGTCAGGGAACCACTTTTACAATGTACCTGTCTGGCAGTTGACCGTTCACAACTCAAGTCAAACGGACATCAACGGATACATACAGAATCCCTACAGGATGCCAAACGCATGAGAACCGGACAAACTGCACGAGATCCGGACAAACCGCATACCAACGCATGAGTAAAGTTCACCCACCGTACATATTTATCCGGTAACGTTCGTTCGAAGTTTTGAACATGTCCAAAACTTGCAAACGGATAGGACAAAAGGGATATAACCTGACACGGGTCGCATTCACCGCATGAGAAACGGACGTGTAATGCATGCAAACGGACACGAACCTACAGAGAGTTTTACTATCCATTACGCGTCCGTTAGTGCTATCCTTAAGGTGTGACAGTCACCTGAACAAATAAAGGTAACGGACACCGAACAGAAAGAAAAAAGGCAAAAATGTTTATCCGGTGATGAAAGTCGTCTCGGTGGTGGTGAAGGTGGTCCTGGAAGTTGTAAAGAGCGCATACGTACCAGACAAGTAAAGGGCAAAGAAGGGTCAACTTACGAACTTGAATCGGATGTGTAAAGGACAAAACGAATATGTACCGTATACAGAACGGACAAAACGTTCACACAGAATGCGCATGCAGTACTCGTCTGGGGAACTCTATTACCTGTCCTGAAGTTGACCGTTCACAATTCAGGTCGAACAGACATAAGCGGATACGTACAGGATACTTACCGGATGCCAAACGTATGAGAACCGGACAAACCGCAAAGCAACGCACGAGTAACATTCACCCACCTGACATATTTATCCGGTGGCGTCCGTTCAAAGTTTTGAACATGTCCAAAACTTGCCAACGGATAGGACCAGACAAAACGGGATACATATAGAATTATATAAACTACAAAAATCACTCTTTAACGTTTTATATTGAATTATCTTCGCAATATTTGGGGGTGGGGTTTAATTTGGCCCTCCTGAAAGATAATTAGTATGATGACCCCATCTGTTTTCTTTTTTCTAAAAGCTAAAATGATTGTCCATAAAATAAAAACAAAAATATAAGATTTTCAATGTCAGGTTTTAAATATATAATTTACCACAATGTTGTGGTTGTTTGAAAAAGATACTATATTAACACCCTAAAGCAAGAACTTAGCACTGCAAAAACATATGAGCATAACAGGCTTGATGAGACGTCTATCGTTGATAGGCATCGATGCCATATGGCAGCTAAGTTTAGGTTGTTTGTTGATGAGGACCGCAGCAAGCTTCCTACGTTATACGGGCCATAAACGGCCCTATAAATCGCGTTTTATTGCTAATTCTAGTGCATGTTCAACTACTGAGTTGTCTATTCTTTTGACTTCTTGCCTCACTGCGATTTTAAACCATGTCATTAAATATTGCACAACTGTTTATGAAAGAAATGGTAAAAATTTATTTTGGTCTATTAAAAATTCAGGTGAAATTCTTAATAAATTGAAGTCTAGAGGTTTTCTAGCATCTGGTTTGTCTACATATGATTTCTCTACTCTCTATACTACATTGCCTCATAATCTAATCAAAGAAAAACTTACAGAATTAATTTAACAAACATTTAACAGAGAGGGCTCACTTTATTTGGCTTGTAATGATAAAAATGCCTTTTTTACTTCTGAACAACCTAAACGATATAAATTGTGGTCATGTCAGAAAATGTGTGATGCGCTCCATTATCTTTTGGACAATATATTTATAAGATTTGGCTCGAAATTATATAGACAATTGTAGGTATTCCAATGGGTACTAATTGTGCTCCTCTTGTTGCAGATTTGTTTTTGTTTTGTTATGAGAGAGACTTTATGTTGTCTCTGTCTGACAATAATCAAACTAATATTATTGAAGCTTTTAACTCAACCTCCAGATATTTAGATGACTTACTTAATATTGATAATCCTTATTTTGAACAAATGGTAGGTCAGATATATCCCACTGAACTTCAGTTAAATAAGGCGAATTCTTCTGATACTGAAGCTCCGTTTTTGGACTTGAACTTGTCAATAACAAATGGCATAATTTCTTCTAAAATTTATGATAAACGAGATGATTTTAATTGTGAAATAGTAAATTTCCCCTTTCTTGATGGAGATGTTCCTCGCTCTCCTTCCTATGGTGTATATATTTCTCAGCTTATACGTTTTGCTAGTGTGTTCTAAGGTTATAGATATCATAAAATTCGAAAAGCATTTTCTAAATTCTACTACAGACACTCAGAGTTAATTGTTAAATACAATATTGGGTTAAAAACTCTTCTGCAACAAGGTATATCAGAACCTATATTTTATGGTGATTTAGTTAATAAATTCAAACGTATTGTTGGAAAACCTCATTTTAGTGATCTATTCAGAAAGATAGTAAAACGTTATATAAGGGTTGGATATAAGTTGGATATCATGCGACAGTCTGCATGCCTAGTTTTAAACCCAATCACGGCTTATAGCTTTGGTTTCCTCTTTAATTGCACGACGGTGGGTCAGGCCTCAGACTCTATGACGGCTCTGACGTAAAGCTTTAATCGGTGGGTTGGTGCCTGATGCTTATCTGTAGCTGGACCCACCGTGGCTCAACTTGAGGTTTTCTTTAGCTCTGACTATCTGTGAGTCATTAGCCCTTTTCTTTGTTTCATCATGGTGTGTTAATTTGATTAGAGTGTTTCTCCATGATGATACATCGCATTAGTTAGATCGCCTCCATGCGAGCTGAGCATTTCTTGTACTTCAACAACAACAGAATCTAGGGCGAAGATTTGGTACCAGTAAAACGCATTTAAGCCCCCCGGTGGCCTAGGCTGCTGTCCGTTCTAAGGCGGTGGTTCTGTTGTTGTTGACTTTTTGTTTATTGTTACTCCCATTGTGGGAGTCTGTAATTGTTATATGTTTTATTGTATGTTACTTGATGTCCATTCTAGTATTGCAATCATCTTGATGGGGAAGAGAGAGCTGGTTGCTTTGCTTAATTTGTCTTCCTGGTGTCTCGTGATGGTTGAGCGGCTCTTCCTCGCGGTGCCACGGGGTTGTCTGCAGTTTGTGATTGTGGTATTTCCTGATCATACTCACTTACTATTTTTATCTAGAAATCGAAATCCTATTTTTGGGGTATTTTTTGAGAATTATCAAAGTATATCATGCAGTATTTTTTCACGGCTTGGGATAACAAGAGCTTGAGACCATGAGCAATAATTAAAATTAAAACAAAAAGCTGGATGACGATTACAACTAGTGTAGCTTAATATTAAGGACTTCGGTAATTTTCAGAAAATTGGTCAAATGCCCAAAACTTCCCATATGAGATTATGAAAAATTGAGCATGGTGACATATCCTTTTTATTACATAAATTGTTAGCCCATGCATAAAACAAACTGTATGCAAAGTATTGAAAAGATTTCAATGTGGGAAGTATTTAGTAGCATATGTCCTTCATAACACGCAGTATGGTTAAAGAGGCATAGCAGGCTTATCCTGATAACTTAAAGGCTTAATTTGGAAATTATCAATGAATTCATGTTTCCATAGAAAGTGCAAAATGCAGATAATTTACGGTAATGTGTTTCGGAGCTAACACACTACTTTTCAAAACCAAATTAATTTATTCATTGTGAATGCTCCATTTTTTCATTAAATGCTGTTTTTGCTTCCCAAAATTGTTTTCTGTGGTGTGCTGAAACAACAAGCAAAACTTACATTCAGGAAACTTAACATTATTCACGTGTGGCATATTGTATCCTCCGTAGCCCAAATATGTTGAAACAAGATGATGCTTTGAAATATGAGTTATAAAAAATAGTATCGTCAAGCCTTGGAAAATAGAAATTTCAAAACATTTCCCAAGTGCAAAAAGTGATGCTTAACTTTTTCCAAGTGTATTTTTAATTAACTTTTGCATACTTATACATTTCAACATTGTCCAGACACTGGTATGCAAAACGGTGACGAGGCTTTGTCGAGCATCAGTCCAGCTGGTCGTGGTCAGTTTGTGACACTGCTCATAACTCTTGAACCACATAGATCATTTTGATCAATTTTCGCTATTTATACAGTTTACGATTGTCTAAAGTTAATTAACAATAAACAACACGTAAACTGTCGCTCTGAAAACTTTTTTTTTACTTTTTAAAACCATAAGACAGAACCCTCGAAAATGATTTAAACTTTTATAGGGGTCAGCAGAATTTGGCCGTCTTATAGCCAAATAAATACTTGCCTATGGGACAGCCAATCAGCGACCAGCTTACAAAACCGGTATCAGCTTTGGGGCCATCTCCACTGAAGGATGATGGCCTATTATTACAATGTATTGTCATCCGAGTAACTTTGACAAGCAGTTTGAATGTAAACTGACCCTCAGTTGTACTTATCCAAAGCAGTTTGGATGTAAACTAACCCTAGGTTGAACTTAACAAAGCAGTTTGAATGTAAACTGACCCTCGGTTGTACTTAGCCAAAGGAGTTTGAATGTAAACTGACGCTCGGTTGTACTTAGCAAAGCAGTTTGAATGTAAACTGACGCTCGGTTGTACTAAGCCAAAGCAGTTTGAATGTAAACTCACCATCGTTTGTACTTAGCCAAAGCAGTTTGAATGTAAACTGACCCTCGGTTGTAATTAGCCAGAACAGTTTGAATGTAAACTGACCCTCGGTTGTACTTAGCCAGAACAGTTTGAATGTAAACTGACCCTCGGTTGTACTTACCAAAGCAGTTTGAATGTAAACTGATCCTCGGTTGTACTTAGCCAAAGCAGTTTGAATGTAAACTAACCCTAGGTTGAACTTAACAAAGCAGTTTGAATGTAAACTGACCCTCGGTTGTACTTAGCCAAAGGAGTTTGAATGTAAACTGACGCTCGGTTGTACTTAGCAAAGCAGTTTGAATGTAAACTGACGCTTGGTTGTACTTAGCCAAAGCAGTTTGAATGTAAACTCACCATCGTTTGTACTTAGCCAAAGCAGTTTGAATGTAAACTGACCCTCGGTTGTAATTAGCCAGAACAGTTTGAATGTAAACTGACCCTCGGTTGTACTTAGCCAGAACAGTTTGAATGTAAACTGACCCTCGGTTGTACTTACCAAAGCAGTTTGAATGTAAACTGACCCTCGGTTGTACTTAGCCAAAGCAGTTTGAATGTAAACTGACCCTCGGTGGTTTTATATCCAAAGCAGTTTGAATGTAAACTAACCCTTGGTTGAACTTACCAAAGCAGTTTGAATGTAAACTGACCCTCGGTTGTACTTAGCCAATGCAGTTTGAATGTAAACTGACCCTCGGTTGTACTTAGCCAGATCAGTTTGAATGTTTTTTGTTTATTTTGATATGATTCTTTACGTCACAGTAAACAATCTTTCATTTATGTCGAGACAGGTCTTCCTCGGTTGAACCAGCACTAAGCAAGGATTAATGTGTCTTGCTCAAGGACAGAACGCTGTGATGCTGGTGAGGCTCGAATCTACGGCCCTTTGGTCTCGAGTCAAGCGCTCTTCAACTGAGCCATTGCGCTCCAAGTTTGAATGTAAACTGACGCTCGGATTAATTTAGCCAATGCAATTTGAATGTAAACTGGCCCTTGGTTATATTTAGCCAAAGCAGTTTGAATGTTCACTGACGCTCGCTTGAACTTAGCCGAAGAAATTTAAATGTAAACTGACGCTCAATTGTACATTTGTACTTAACCATTGAAAGGAATTTGAATACAAACAGACGCTCGGTTGTACTTAGCCGAAGCATGAAATGTGAACTGGCGCTCGGTTGTACTTAAGCCCCAGTTACACAGTCACGATTCCGGCCACGATTCACCACGACTCGTCCCGATTTGAGCTAGATGGTAAAATCGGGGTGTATCGGGATGGAAAAAAAAGAAAATCAAGCATCAATACGGTGTCTCACGATACTCCTTCGGTGTCTACACGATTCATCGACGGATCCACTATGACTCATGACGGCAGCGCTACGATTCACCACGGTGGAGCTACGAATGCTCACGATGCCTCCACGATTCGATACGGTGCTAGTACGATTCAAGACGGTAGCGCTACGGTAGCGTCGCGACCTCCCACGAACTTGCGCAATTTAGTGGTTGTAATGCGACAGTCCTAGGGGGGGTGGGGTACTCTACTTTTTTCTTCATACGTAGGCTCGGGCCCAGCATCTACCGTTCACCCAAAAAAATATCAGGAATTTCATGTACCCCAAAAAATGTTTGAAATTTTAGCAACTAAAAAGATATTCCCCATTCTGTACCTTTACCTTATAAAAGACCCTAAAATGCATACAAACGACCCCTAAATATAGTCCAATATTGTGATGACCCCCAAAAAGTATTCACAAAATCTTAATACCCAAAAAATGTTCATTTTTCTGAAAATCCCCCCTAAAATTGAAATTCAAAATGTTGAACCCCCAAAAAATGACCCGAGCCTATGTATGTATGAAAATATCAGAGTAACCCCCCCCCCCCCCCCCCCCATGGAGCGACAGTTTGCCAAATTATGACACCAAATATCATTATCTCTTCAACCTTTGACGAAGTCAAAGAAAAGCTGCGGCAAAATCAAAACAGTCACTGGACCCATGGGCTAGTTTTTGTTTGTTTGATTTGATTCTTTACGTCCCATCAACAACTTTCAGTTAAACAGGGACGAGTCTTCCTGGGTTGAACCAGTACTAAGCTAGGATAAATATGTCTTGCTCAAGGACCACAATGCAGTGACGCCGGTGAGGCTCGAACCCGCGGCCCCTCCGGGTCTCGAGCCAAACACTCTACCACTGAGCCCTTCCCTTCCCCGGGCTACGCTCAGTCCTGTCCCAAGTCAGTTGTATCAGATGACGTCCAGTTCAAGCTGCATATTGGCAATTTGAAGTCTCAAGACATAATCCATGATGCGCTTCACTAAAATTCTCTTTTGGAAATGATTTTCAGCAATGATACCTCTGTTTTTATACCAGAATCTTGTGTCAGTGATAACCCGATTCGCTACGAACGCCCTTGAACGCCCACGAATGACCACAAGTACTACCACGATACCACTATGAATGATCCCGATCCCGCTACGGTAGAGCTACGATTTAGGCCACGCCCACAGTCCAACACGATTCACCCCGACGAGTTTAAACGGTTTAAACGTGTCGTAGCCTTGTCGTGGAGGTTCCCGAATCGCCAGGATTCTTCCCGAATTACCACGTTACTACTTGGACTCGCGCCGATGTCTCTGCGGTGCTGCTACGACTCATGCCGATGCCTCACGACTTGATAAATCGGAGTGAGTCGTAGCTGTTCCGTGGCCAAAATCGTGAATGTGTAACTGGGGCTTTAACCAAAGCAAGTTGAATGTCAACTGACGTTTAATACTACCAATTTGAAAGCAATTCGATTGCAAGTTTCAAACATAGCAATCGACAGTGGGTTACTAACATACGCTCATTCAAGAAAGCCAATACTTGTAGACTAATCATGGCCAATGTTACTCTAATCTCAAAATCGGTCAAAAGCAAAAAACGATATTACATGTTGATAACTTAAGTTAATTAGTCCTGTTATTTGACCAGAGATAAAATACCACTGCCCTGCAGTCCGAGCCTGCAGATCAAGCATGTATTGATCGAACCCGGCGAAAAGAAAATATATTTGGATTTTTACAGTTATACAAAATTACGTATTGTGGGTTATCGAAATTTACAGGGTTACAATATAGAACAGAGGTAAGACGTTGTTTTTGCTAGTAAGGTTGTTAACAAGCCTTGCGTCTTTTTTGTGGGACATAGTCAAACAGTGCAGTCCCAGATCAGGGTCTCCACTGTTTGCTTACAGATCGTTCCGTCATAATTTGAATACAAATGAAAAATACCACCCAACAGCTCTTGAGGAACAGGAATTGGACTATTCGGCATCTTAGCTCACTGGGCGTAGACGATATATAAAAAAGGTTACATTCCTATCGCAAAGATTAGCGGATCCTGTACATACATGCAGTCTCGCTTAAGCCTTCGCTGCCTGTATTACACAAAGTATGGAAGCCAATGAAGGCTCAGTCATCAAAAGAGAATATTAGCTACACTTGATATATGTAGCTATACACAACAGCAGTTTATTTGACATCATTCAGTTATTTATTCTCCATTTCTCCAATGAGAGGGCATAATTAATTTCAATTGCAATGGCGAGAACAGAATCTCATGCAAATAAAACCACGGATTTACAAACGCCATCCTTTAAATAGGCATTTCGGGAGAGCAAGAATTGCAGGAGGGGTCAGTGAGCAAAACCCACACCCGATGTAAGTAATGCTAAAATAATAAGCATGTGATTTTTCGTTTGGTGAACTTTCATCTTCCTCATGCACATACATGTACACCTATAAAAACTATTGGTTATGTGAAAGAAGTGATAGAGATTCCATGCTGAAAATTCAGCTGCAATCAATGACGTTAAAACGTAGTCATCATTTGATTAAATTTCTATTTTAATTGGGGTTTCAATTCAACAGAGAATCAGTTTACAAAGATATCATAAGCTTAAAATGTAGCTCATCTTATGGTTGATTTAAATCTTATTAATAAGTTACTGAAAAATGGTGCGACGCATTTGAGAGATAACGGTGACTTTAGGTTTTATCTTTCGGCTCGTGCTCTGTAGACGTGAAGATGTTTCATCCAACATTATTTGTCTGAATGTGTTGGAAGACATCAAACAATTTTACTTGTTAAAGTGGTTCGAGAAAAACAACTAGAAACACCGTTTAAAGGCGATAGCGTAAAAAGCATTAATAAAAACTTCAAATTGTGAAAACTTGGTCCTTTATTTCTCTGAGAAAGTTCAGAAACGTGCAGCATTTACTTTTTAGTGACCAAACAATCGCTTGAAAATGGTTTTGGCTCCCCCCCATGATCAGAAATACCCACGTTACCCGCTATTCTTAAAAGTTAACGTCACTTAGCACGGCCTGTGCATTTAGTAGTTCTCTATTTTTTTAAATGGAAATTCTTGTCAGATGATCAGCGCTTGTATCTTCATGACAACATCTGATATGGACGGGCTCACCCATACAAAACAATAACTAAACTTATTGTGCATAGTATAGCATCTCCTGAGCGTTTGATTGTTAAAATCACCAATACCACACTGGTAAATGTATACGTCGATTTGCTGGTATTAGACATTTTTCAGTTACCGCGGACCTTAGGGTTTGTAAGATGTAGCACACCTTAGACTTACGTTATTTTAGAGGGGCGATCTCAGCAGTGTTATTCAGGAACGTTTAAGATCTTCATTAGTTGTAACTTGCGACTCCGTTAATTTCTTGTTAGGAAATCACATGAAGTGCTTTAATAAAGTCATCTTTTTCTTTTAAAGTGCTGATTTATTGTAGTTGTGAAATTGTTGAATGCTTTTTATGTCTGCTGATTATATTAAAATAGATTCTGGACTACTTTTATGATGGAAGTAAACATAATAAATCCAGAACAGACTGCAACTCATGCAACAGTTTGACTCTGTTAGAGAGAAAGGTTTCAACCTCCACTTCTGCACTAGTAACCAAACTTATATTCAATCTATTGCGTCTGACTGCAGATCTATAATCCAGGGCTTGCCCCTGACCTGGCCCCATACTTTTGGGGAATTCGATCATGAAATAATTTTGCAATAACTAAGTCAGATTGTAATAATTTTACATTTTCTTAGTATGCAGGCAGAGATGCGATAGATATGGAAACATATCAAGTGAAATTTTAGTTTGTAGGGCTGGGTCCAACCCTTTGGGTGAACTAAGAGGCGGGGCCAAAAATCAACTTTATACAATAGGGGATATGCAGCAACATGGTAACAAATAGTTTGCAAGAAGGCACAACCTCTACACTTGCATTGAGCTACATTAAATTCGGAACTGAGTTTTGCTGGTATAAACAGGGTTGTTGTCAGTTTCTAGCGTAGGTATGTGCACAAAGTACTGTTAAACCGCTTAGACAAGCTTGTCAATAAAATCTGTGATGCAACCCCAACCCACTTTACCAAATTGATAACATGCGGTAAAAAGCTATACTTATGTCTTTTGGTATTTTACTCCTTCTGAATTTCTAAGGGTGGTCAACTAAGTGTGTTTGGATTAAACAGTTAGCATTTTCGAAGATGGGAAATAATGATTTATAATAATTATAATAGATTGGTGAACTCTTTCAGTATGTTGAAGATAAAGAGCTTGATATGATAGGATGTAGTTTCATCACATACGTGATTTAGCCCATCTGCCTGTCCCTCCTGTAAACATTTATGATATTTGATGCATTTTGATTATTATGATCACTATCATTAACAGTCAATATCATATAAAGTTCACCCATATTGACTCAACAATTATCTATGTGCATGCTGGGTAATTTTGCATGCTTTTTCATTGTCTACAGTTTCTTTTATCTTTCCTTTTATTTAAATTAACTCATTTAAAAAAGATACTTGGGGAATACCATAAGCCGAAAATGTCCGGCCTAATCTTGTCCCAAAATGTGGCTGATCAATAGATGACAACAGTCGCCACCAGCAGAAAAATAGTTATGAGTATAGTTACGAGTATAATGACACTTGAATTACTAGAATTGACTGAGTTAGACTACGAGGGTCGTCCAATAAAGAATTAGACTTTCTTCATAGTCTGAAACTCTGCTTGTGCATTTAGTTGAAATTCCCTATTATAATAGTATGCCATCTTAGCAAGTCAGGAATAGAAACAATATGTTTGTTGTGAGTGATCAGTTGCCATAGTAACTGAATGTTTTGTGGAAGGATTTGAGGACGCATGGCCACGTTTATATTATTTTTTGCATACCCATGGTCATTCAAAGTCTTTTATTTTTGATCACAGATATAAGTTAACCACTTGTTAATGTTAGTGTTACATAAATGATATAAAAGAAGAACCACATATGCATATCCTTTATTTCGGTTGCCTAGCAACCAGTTTACTTGATTTTTGAAAAACACACTACTTTGTTTTGCTATGGTAACTATGTTAGCGATGAATATCGTACAAAAGGTATAGTTATGTGCAGCTGATTGTTATTTGGGTTACATGAACACAACCATGTTAACTTCAATTGCCTTTGACTATTTGATATTAACTTTTAAAGTCAAAAGGTCAGCGAAAAATATCAGATATTTCTGGAAAACTTGATTTTTTCAGCTTTGTTTCCATGATAACAGGTGAAGACTCTGGAACATTACTTATCCCTATCGATTAAAAACAGATTGTATGAGCATATACAAGTATTAGTAGAAAAATAAACTATACATCTTTATCTGTTGCCATGGTGACAACCTATACTGAGCTGTCCACGCCTGTTCGTCTAGTCTTCTAATGTTGCCTAACAACAAAAATTGGAACAATGCAACACGTCAAATATGATGCATGTGAACATCCAAAAAGACGTGCTAGCTTTGGACGCGATTTCATAAGTCTAGCATGTTAATCCACTGCATTATAGCAAAAAATCCCATGAAAATGAAATAATTTGGCCTCACTGAGAGCAAATTATTTCATTTTCATAGGATACTTAAAAACTAGGGGGGGGGGGGGCAAATCCCCTGAACCCCATCTGGATCTGCCACTGATTTAACTTTACATTAGCAATTTCCCAGTATGCGTCATGGTTTTTATAGATTCTGAAACATTGGAAACTAGATTTTGTCTGAATGTCTGGCAGAAGCTTTTTTCATACTCAGGGGCATACTTAAGTGTACGAAAATACGTATGAGCCTACAACTTGAAGATGCAAGTAGAGGGTTTTAGCCATTCAATTTGATTTTTGGGCAAATAAGCCATGTTTTAACTTTTGCATTGTCCCCTTAGCGTGGATAAATGTGGGGCAATTGATGTTCAAAGGCAAATATGGCAGAATAAAGTAAAACATGACAGGCGGTGGAGAAAACTGCCATGGTTTTAACAAAAGTCAAAGTCCCCGCTGTTCTCTTTTTAGAAATGACTAGTGCATATATATTTAAGTCCTATTAAGGGTCAATGGGAAACCCAAATTCCCTAGTAGTTCAGTACACAAATCATCATAACAAGATATGGACGTTTATACTTGAATTCCATATCTGCTCCATGTCTCCTTTCCATTTGAAGGATTTCAATTACTGTGGACCAGCTATATTGGCTTGCACAAGTTGTGAACGACTTATGCATTTCCACTGTTCATGCACCTGAGCTTGGTGAAATATTGACGCCAAAAAATAATCATATTGGACGCAGAAACATCGAATATACCTACTCGCAAGTTACAACCAGTGAATGCATACATGTATAGAACAAGAAATAACTTTAAAAAAAGATATTTGGCTGCATTTCAATTGTGAAATATAGTTTTGGTACATGTTTTATACACTTGTAAACTGGTGAAATGCCATCATGCGGCATTTATCATGGTATGCACTGTTTGTTAAGGAAAAATCAGATCTCAGGACAAAAAATATAATATTTCGAAGCAGACAAAAAAGATAGATTCCAGTTACTGCTGACATCGCCCCTCTTAAATAAAGTCCAAAGTAAGTCTCCGTTGACGGACAAATCGTAATGTAAGGTGTAACTGAAAAATGTCTATTAAAGCGTATTGCCGGTACTTAATAGACCACAAGTGGTAGATATTGGTGTTAATACTGTATAGAAAAGCATGCCATATGCCTAAAGGTCTAGAGACATCAATCTTGTTTAAGTATTCAGTATGTGCATGGCGATTTATGTAAGCATTTAGGAATAGATTCGGGTACCGATCATCCAGATCGGTACTCGAATCTATTTCCTAAATGCTTACATAAATCGCCATATGCATGCCAAATACTTTAAAATTATCTAATTCCATAGTCCTTTAGGCATATGGCATGTTTTTATGTACAGTATTTACACCAATATCTACCACTTCCGGTCTATGAAGTACCGGCAACACGCGTAAATACCAGCAAATCGACGTATACATTTACCAGTGTGAATACGAGTATTTTCGAAAAGTATCACCATGGCACTATATGTTGTCACCGTTTCACAGTCAACGGGTGGTTGGACTTCTTCGTGTTCCAGGGCCAAGCCATATATATAGAGGATCTTATATGAGTGCTCATATTTTATTGATTTTATTAAAAGAGTTGGGGAAAAGAGATAAAATGCGAGGCCTGCCGAGCATTTTATATATTTTTCGCATCGAGTTTAATAAATTCAATAATACAGGAGCACGAATGTTAGATTCTATTTATCATATGACATTAAAATTATTTTGATTTCATATTTTCGACGTAAAAACGTTAGGGTTTGGCCATATGCGTGGCATTAAAAGCGTCATTTCATAACGTTTCCCGAAAATCTATAAACCACTAGTGGTTTTTCGATTTTAATGCATGGCGTTATTTCACTCCCAGAGGCGACGTCATATGATAAAAGGGCGTTAACGAATCAACTGTCGTAAAAGATGGTGGCATAGAATGATAGTGTTTAAGGTACCAAAATCCATGCATAAACAGCACGTTAAGTGCCTTGTTAATACATGTACATAGGTTTGTGATTGTTAAAAGCGTGCGCCACAGATTTTATACGACAATATGTGTTACCTTTCAAAAGAAAGACAACGAAAAACCGTACTATTTTATTCATATATTTATCATAAAAATACTAAAATAAATTGTCTTTATTACTCAGTCAAAGATGGCAGCAGGACCGACTAGGTCGGCGTTCGTTCTAGGATACACGGGTGAAACTGGCAAGGCGCTAGTTAAAGAACTCTCCCAGCAGCAGTATTTCAAAAACGTTGTTTTGATTGGACGACGGAAAGTGGATCTACCTGAGGATATAAACAAAGATTTCGTAAGTGCTAAGTATTCTGGAAACTGGAAACCCCTAAGCGAGTAATTTTGCAATTAGTGAAGACCCAGATGAAATATTGCATAATGCGACATTTCATATGACCTTGCACTATTTGCTCAGTTAAACACCTTCAAGTAAGAAAGACAGCGAGGATCAGGAATCGATACAACCAGTTACCAGCGCAGTGGCTCAGTGGTAGAGTGGTTGACTCGAGACCGAAGGGCCGCGGGTTCGAGCCTCACCGGCGTCATTGCGTTGTGGTCTTTGAGCAAGACACATTTATCCTAGCTTAGTACTGGTTCAACCCAGGAATACCCGTCCCTATAAAACTGAAAGATTGTTGATGGAACATAAAGAATCAAATCAAACAAACAAAACAAAACCACACCTGTACATGGATACCAAATGGAATCGACCACAATTATTCCCTTGATTGGTTGAATAAGATAGTTCCCTTTTCATTGGGCTGTAAATCTGCCAGATGATGTGAGCATCCTTGTTCTTGGGCTTGTCTGGGCTGACCAATGATTAAGCCTCCAGGAAATGTAGCTTCTGTTCCTGTCGCTGTTCATTCTGAATAGATTGAGGCCTCTGCACACCATGGGTAAAATATTGCAGAAATGACCCTTAAAAGCTAGAGAGGTTTGTTTACATTCGGATTGTAAACACACGAGCTGGACTTTCTCAATCCGGACATTGCCAGACCATGCAGAATTGGAGACAAGCTATAACAGAAAGCCAGAAGTGTCATGTTAAACTGTAGGTGTTGTAAGGAATTATTAAACATAGTAGAAATAATTGGGTCTCGTGTCAAATGGGAAAGTAACAAAATCACTATAAATATCACAAACAAGGGCCAAGAGGTCAGCCCTTTCCCTTCATGTGACCACAAGGGCAGCAATGAACTGACGCTAAATCATGACAAACACAAGACATATTAATGACAGAAATGATCAACAAAAGAAGTACTGCCTTGGAACGGTCAGTAAATATCTTTTACTGGAGGACTGTTTAGAAAATTTAAACTTTACCCTCTTGATATTTAAAAAGAACCATCTGTACTATGTCACGTACAACAACGTTCGGTAATTTTGAAAGCCTCTTTCATAAATCTTCCATTCGTCCTCTACACTAAACCCTTTCATATTTGCCAATCCCCAAAAGACACTTATTATACGCCTTTGTTTACTGCTAGAGTATATAGCCTAAAATAGTGAGTCAGACATGGTTTTAAGTCAAAATATTATCGTGAAAAAAATATTATGTTTGGAAACACTGCTTGCCATGTACCCAAAAATGATATATTTATGTGTAAGAACTAAACTACGAATTTAAGAAATCTGTGCTAATGTGAAATATAGATTTTATTACTCAACTTGTTACATTGACTGATATATACATAGAAAATGCACAAAATATATTGATGTTATTTTAGTATTATTGGGATATAAACATCTACTGCCTAAAGGTACAGCCGGCTTAAAGTGACATTGTGAAACTTGATTGTCTTGAGATTAAGCGGCAAACGTTGGGGGCCATTGTCATAGAGCGAAATATTTCTACCTGTCCCAGTCAGGGAATCGTACTCGGATGGCTGAAATTACAGGTAAACTTTCTACCACGCTGCTGTAAAAGCGAGCTGAAAAGGAAAGCTGGTTGTTTTACTACGAGGGGTGATCAGAAAGTTCGCGGAAAATATTTGCCATTTCTACATCGTTTGATCAATAGAGCTGGAATTACAGCACATAGTACTGCAACACATATGCAGTTGATCGGTTACAACATGTTTGATGTTAGTCCTCCACGTGCGTTACAGTTGTCGTCAAGGCAACGCTATATAGCGCGAACCGGCCCAATTTACGTTGCATTTTGACGTTACACTACACAACCAATTAAACTTCAACGTTTTGTAAAATCATGATACGCTATGATAGCCCAAATTGCGTCCCATGCGTATTTAGCGACATATTCACTCCTCTTCTATGCAAATTTTTAAAGATTTATATCTAACGGATGGTGTTCTAGACAGTCGAATAGGATAACAGTGCTGTAAAAAGGCAAAGCATTCAACTTCTATGAACCCATTGCCTGTTTTGACATGTCAATTCTTTAAAATAAACTATTTACACAGTTCGAAAAACACTCATTTTCAGGACAGTAGATCTTATATTGATGGTTAAGCCCGATGTTATAACTATTGTGATGAACACTGACAAGAAAATAAGTTTTTTATTTAAAATTTACAAAAACTCAAAATATTAATGCATTTTAGGCCTGTTCTTCCAACTGAAGCAGCGGAATAACATAATAACCTCATATTATGTTCAAAGAACGACGGAACATTACTTTCGGTTAAAAATAACAATCCATTCAAACACAACTACGAGTCTTAGCCCCAAGAAGCAACCCAGGGGTACATCTGGGCCGGTTCCAGCGAAGTGACGTCACGGCAGCACCTCGTGCTCATAGGTCTGACGTCACATTCTCTAAATATTAATGTCAGTCAACTTGCTATGAATGGTAGTTTATATCTATGAATTTTCATTGCAGTCGATAAAAGCAATGCGATTTAATAGCACTTTTCCGCGAACTTTCTGATCACCCCTCGTATATATGTGCTTTAGCTCTACCTCGTGGCTCCGTGGGTTGGTCTGCAGTTTGTGATAGTGCATTGACATTCATACCATGTTGATTTGGTTTTGGCAGAAAGAAGAGTGTGATAGGCGCTTGGGTTGTGCCAGAGTTGTTACACCTACCATAAGTTGTCATGAACCGACTTAATTGAACAGAAAATGAAATGAAAATGACTATTTTCTACTTTGTGGGTTTCGGTTGGTGTTGATGAGTAAAAGTGTAATGGAACACTTATCTTTTATGGCCATAAATGTCTATAAGATATAACGCAAACAGTACATTTTATGACATGTAAATACATAAACATTACAATAAAACATTACGTAACATGTTAGATCAAGCACATACAAAGGGGGTTTCTGGCAATCATTAATTCTTTTAGGACCATTGGAATTTTCCATAGAGTTTGATACAGTTAAGTCAGGATGGTCCATTGCATATTTTGAGCTATAATTTCCTAAAAAATATTGTATTTCTTTTTCTGACGATCGAACAGTGCATCATTCGGCATTTGATTTAACAAAATTAATTTTCAGTCATATAATGTCAGTATTATACTGCAACTCTTGGTGACAAATAATTAATGTACCATTCAAACAGAAAACATCACGGTTGGTTTGGTGGATTCAAATTTCTTGCACAATGCCATTCTTTTAACCTGGGATATAACATCTTATCTTTCATAGATGTTCTGCCAAGGCGGTAGTAAAATGACGTCATTGTAGTGGGTTGCATATCGGTACATGTATTTCAGGCACTACTTGGAGCTTATTCTAAAGTAAAATTTGCAGAGTTCAATGAGGGACAAGAAGAAGAATCCATCATTTGTGTAAGGGCCAGAATTTGTCCCTCTGGATCATCCTTTGTCTTCACTCGCCAGGCCTCGTGATGCACACCGGTGATCCCTTGGGCGGATATTTTCTATCCCACCCTCACACTCATGATATATTCTAAAAGTATCCTTCATATTAGATGTGTCTACTTTGCAGGAACAAAAGGTTGTAGACTTTGACAAAATATCAGAGCACAGAGAGGCATTTCAAGATTGTCAAGTGGGTTTCTGTTGCCTAGGAACCACGAAAGGGAAATCTGGAATGGTAAGTTTTGGCAGTACCGTATTGCAACAAGGGTGTAATTCGATAATATGCTAACTACATGTACGTATATGGCGCACTTCGAATCGAACTATAGTTCCTACTATTGTAACTAAAGTTTGATTCGAACACCGGTAGTCGCTACTATAGTCCTACTACACCGTTACTCTAGTAGATTGTCTGGTTCCCTCCTCTAGCCCTATCTAACAACATGGGTTCAAGATCTGTCAGTAGCCTCAAAATAATTTGTTTTAGAAAATAAATACTCGCTGTGCTCTATTCGCGGTCCTACTTATTCGTAATTGTTAATTAGAGTTGGCTGTGCAGTTTATGAGCATCATTTTTGTCTGCAATGAAGAATTGAAAGTGGGCATGCAGGGCTATTTACTTTGTTTACTTGGCACCGAACTAAAGTTCCAACTGCAGCAGTTTGGATGCAAACGTGCGCGCGCACTTATTACGTAAAAACTATAGTAGGAACTTTAGTTCGATTCGACGTGGGCCTACATGAAAGGCTTGTGAGTTAAAAGACCACGGGTTTGAATGAAAAGTTTAAATGTTCTTGGTTTCATTACCATTTTTTTATTCGATTGTTGTTTTGTTAAAGGCAGAATATATCTTTACTTGCTAAAATCTATGTTTACATTAACATTATTTAAAATGAATATTTGACCAGTTAAATTTCCATATACAATTCTAAGCAATAGACTGGCTCAAGCTATTAAATGGTTTATCCCATATATGCCTAGTGTCTATTCCGTGGGATATCGTCAAACAGTGCAGACCCAGATCAGACTCCACAGAACGCTGCGTCTGATCAGGCTCTGCTTTCCTTTATTACAGAAAGTTCTTTGAATGAAATCTTTAATTACTACTCAACACAACCCTTACATACAAAATGGATTCGCCCAATTGATAAGGTAGGGAAATTCCATTAGCATAAATTTGTTGAATTTCCGGCTGATGTTACGTTTGAAACCTTGAATTGGTTGAACAAATATTGGAAGGGTAGTCTTTTACATGTATATTAAGTCTTCTTAAAATAATTACTTTTTTACCTCAACGTGTTTTAGGAGGGGTTCGTCAAGGTGGACAGAGATTACGTCATCCAATCAGCGGAAGTTGCCAAAGCAGCCGGATGTGAACATTTCAATCTGGTGTCTTCTACTGGAGCAGACAAAAATAGTTCCATACTACTGTACAAAACCAAGGTGAGATAGCTAACTAAACACAGAACAAAATATGTAGTCAGTCTTCCAGCTTAGTGTGCGTTATTGACACTTATATCATTTATATCTTTTATTTCTTTACGAAAACATATGTCGTGGGTACCAACAAAACATATTTTAACATGCGCATAAGAAAAAAAATTACGCTAAAATTCACAGTGTAGGACCGGAAGTGTACGGTATTTGTGCTTGTACATTCTTTTGAGATTGTACATCGACGGATAAGTTATTTGTGCAATGAAGCGAGGGGTAGGTTGACAAGAAGTTTCTCTTTTTTCAAACGCCTTTCATTCTAAGTGGAATTCTGGTGGATGGAAATTAGGTTACACAGGCTGAGCTATCGATTTCCACTATTCGATTTTTTTCATTAAATCCGAAAGTTTCACAAAACAACGAAAATCACGCTATCACCTGGTTTCGTCCGAGTTTCAGTGTCTTTGCAAGCTCGATATCTTCAACCAGACATTTGTTTATTTCAGTTTTTCACTATTTTTCACATTTTTAGTAATCTGTAAACTTAGTTTATAGGCTTGTTTATCGATGCATACAATAAAACTGTCATGGGAGGGGTTTTTGTTTGCACTGTTTAATTCCATATTTGTACGGTTATTTGAACGGCAATTGAACCGGTATTTGGAAATTGCCATAAAAATTTGTACAGTCATCTGCAGCCCTATACCTCTGTAAGAAAGCGTATTTGTGATAAAAAAAAAACTCTTTAGTAGCTGATCATAAAATATATGCCAGAGAATATCTTGAATAATGATTCAAGTTATGTGAAGTCCTAAAATGAATCTTGAACGTAAGTTTAATACAACACTCTGATTCCAAATCTTGGATACCTCTCCAAACTTCAATATTTGGGTGCATCCATGTTTAGCTCCCCTGAGCTATACTTAGGGGGAGCTATTACTATGGTCAGTGTCCGGCGTTCGGTGTCCGTTAACCTTTCCTTTAAATGACTTCTTCTCTGAAACTACTGGCCCCGGGGTGATTTGGTTCAAATTTGGTCACAAGCATTATTGGGTGAAGGGCTTACAGATTTTTACAAATGGTGAGGCCCCGCCCCCTTATGGAGCCAGGAGGGGCCCCAAAAGGGGTATTTTTTGGACAAATTTAAAAAAAATCTTCTTCTCAAGAACCGGCTATCCAGGAGCCTTAATATTTGGCATGTAGCATCTATAGGAGGAGGACTTTCAAGTTTGTTCAAATGAAAGTGTTGCGAATTGGACTGTGCTTGTTTTCAAAACCAACATATCCCCTTTTTAAATTCGTCAGTCCATCGGTAAACTGTAGTTTTCGGAAGAGCATCTTTACCACAAACACTTTTCAGGGTATTCAGTATTTTAACTCTTTTAGTATCTCTGTAGTACTCGATTTTTATATACGCTCGTTGTTCAACGGCAGTGAACGTGGCCATTGTGCTTCGAATACCAGTGCGCGACGTGACGTCACGATTGATGACGTCATCATACGCACACCTGACGTTATGTGCGAATGGCTAACAAGACGTACCAGGTATATACCGAATTTCATCTGTCTAGCATGTAAACTGATTGCGCTATAGAAAAAGTCCAATTCCTAATTGGATGACCCTCATATGATCTAAACATCTGGCAATACAATTAAGAGGATTTGTCCCCGGATGACTTGCATCATACTCAGATCTAATTCCAAACGCCTATGTACGTATCGACTGGCCAGATAAAACTTTCAGTCAATTGAATCGCGTTATTATTGCCGGACTCTGTGTTTTATAAACTATAATTTCAGCCTAGATTTCTTTTGGCTGAGGGTTTTCGCCATTTTCAGACCGAAATGCAGGCTCCAATGCAATGGGAGTCATAGTATTAGGAAAGGGGATAATTTTTCCAAGGGGATCAACTATTTCATTACACTGGCACTTGAAATTTAGCAGTTT
The DNA here is from genome assembly GCA_964019695.1 of Loripinus fragilis. Taxonomy (NCBI): domain Eukaryota; kingdom Metazoa; phylum Mollusca; class Bivalvia; order Lucinida; family Lucinidae; genus Loripinus; species Loripinus fragilis. The sequence continues at coordinate 40,800 of CAXHUL010000292.1, read as the reverse complement.
AACTTGCTGCCATTACGATATACCATGATATTATAACTTTAACGTCTGTACTTTGAAAGCGACAACCCTTTATCTATTTAATTATGACTAACAAAAGAAATAAAATGCGTTTTCTGAAAATTAGCTTACCCAAATTACTGTACAAACTAATGACAGATACCTGTACAAACGCAAAGTTGACTTTTGCAAATACCCCGTACAAAAATTAGCATTGAAACCGATGACCTACTTAGCATTTTTACCTCATTGTGAGAATAAACTCACATACACTTGATAGCGCCGTTCATTTTTATTGCTGTTTTTTGTTCTTGACATATAAAGTTTCAAAAGGATACTCGATAACATCTCAAAAACGGCGTCTATTTTATGTCAGATGTTTTCACAATTCTTATGTTGACATGATTAAAGTCTTTTCGTTGCGAAACCGTGACTTTGAATAACATGTACATGCACCTGAAATGTCCCCGAGTCATTACGCAAACAATGCCGATACTTTATTTCACAGAAAAATAATCAAAACTGACAAAAACTACAAATCTGCTTACCGTTTCCAAGCGACCGCCTTGCACAAATAACTTATCCGTCGATGTACAATCTCAAAAGAATGTACAAGCACAAATACCGTACACTTCCGGTCCTACACTGTGAAATTGATAACTTGACCTTTTGGCTATTGTTTGTGGTGTTTAATTGTGTTTTTGTAACTTTTCCGTGTGGTATCCTGGGTCAGGTGTGGCATTTGATTGTATATATTCCTGATCTTTGCCACTTTTCTTACTTTAAGATGCGAGCTCACATTTTACAGCATTCTTGTGCTGACTCGTCTAATATACTCATGCTTAGAAACAGAAGCCCACCCTGAGATTCGTATTAGGTTCGTTTAATTTGTTAAATAATTCGGGGGTCGCTTAGATGCCAATGCTATGTAGATTAAGGTCTTCACCCACAGGTCCTGCAAATCTATCAGACTGTTTGAAACAATTTTCTCTTCTAGCAAGACAATACCAACATACCTGCAATATGGCAATGAACTGTTTGCTAGCTGGTCGACTTGCCTTCCGAGTAGATCCATCTCTGATCGACGATTCTTGGGATAATCTAGGCTGGTGGGTACATGGTCGTATCCCTTCCCAGCTGATTCATATCCCGAATTGGAGCACTAGCTGGTTGAACAATGACAATGCATTCCACAAGGGGTGTGGTGGGGTACAGCCCAAGGCTTCTTTTAAGCATGCGCAAAATGCTCATAGAATGCATTCATAAAGGTGACGGTCAAGCAAGATATGACTTACAATATAAAACTCTGTAATCATAGCATGTTCATGTCTGTATTTATTTTAAACAAAGCTGGTGAATTGGGGTGGCCTTCTTTTTAATAGCATGAGTATATAATGACCGACTGCGCGATTTATGTTTTGGAGACAGTGGCTATATTTGAAAGCTTGATACATTGATACATCCATGCGAGCTAACAATTTTATGTTTTAACAACAGGATCTAGGTCGAAATTTTAGCCCAAGTTAAATGCATTTTACGCCACCGGTGGCTTAGGCTGTTGTCCGCTTTAAGGCGATGGTTCTGTTGTTGTTGATCTATTGTTTATTGTACTTCCCATTGTTTGTGGGAGATCAGTGTTTGTCTTTGTTTTGTTATGCATTACTTTGTGTCCATTCTAGTTTTGCAATCATCTTGAAGAGGAAGAGAAAACCTGTTGCTTTGCTATAATTGTCTTACAGATGTATTGTTACCATAAATTTCCGTGGCTCTTCCTCACGGTGCCATGGGTTGGTCTGCTGTGTGTGATTGTTGTATTTCCTGATCATACTTACCTTCTTTTTTTAAGCGAAATTCTTCCATAAATCATGTTTTCATATTGCAGGCAGAAGCAGAGGAAGGAGTAGAAAAGATAAAATTTGACAGACTTACTATTTATCGACCAGGGTAGGTTAAAACATGATGTTTCCTCTGAGACAATTTAGAAATGATGTTTTCTCTGAGACAATTTAGAATATTGTATTCCATTATATCACAAAGGGTATGTGAATTATTGTGTCTGCCGATACCATAAGGAACTTGCTTCAAAAATCTCGTGTAGAAACAGTTCCATTTGGTTATTAGCAATTACTTTAACCCTTTTTTAAACTGGAAACCCCTAAATGGGAACGTAGAAAAACAGTGAAGACCCTGATGAAATGCAGCATAGTGCTGCATTTCATCAGGGTCTGCACTGTTTGCTAAGAAGAAAACAACCGTCAGGGACAGAAAAGCATCATAATTTAGAAAATTCTACCTGCGACCCCTATAAGTTCACAATGGGCAATCCCATACTTATTGTGTCGATTTATATTGGAAATCCATCAGAATACAAAAGGTTAAGTGCGTTTTAACTTAAGTATTGTCCCCCCCCCCTAATCAGTAGTATTTATAATGATTCATATTTACCTATTTACAACGAATGGAATATCCCACTTCTATCAATTGGACCATCTTACTTCTGTTGTAAGGGTTGTTTAGGGATATTTTCATTAGCAGAGATAATTTTGCAGATGAGCTAAAATAGGTTAATACTTTTCTAGAAATCTAATAAAACTTTCTGAAAGCAAACAGCAGAAGCCTTTATCAGACGCTGCATTGTGCATTGTTTGCCTGTGACACTCAAACGGCGCTATATGTATATATACTGACGGAATTTAAAAACGCAACACTTGGATAACGGCTTTAATTTATGTCTCGAAAAAGAAGGCAGAACAATAAGTTTGATTGTATGTTAAAAAGCATTCATTTGTATGTAAAACATAAAACACTTGTCCAGCTAAGATGAATTTAATGCATTAAAATGTAAACTTGTTGAGATAGGGGTCAACTGTGTCATGTGACTAAATGTTATGAATGAAAGATTCCCTACTTCTTAAAATCAAGAAACACTAGAATAATCAAATTTGTATCATGGACTTTGTTAGTCATCGGGGAATCACTATCATATTGATTGGCAGGTCTGCGATACAGCTTATTTGCGTATATGACGTTTATCAAGGTGTACCCTTACATTCAATAGCTTAAAATCTCCTCTACTTAAGAAATGTTTAAATGGCTAAATTCATACGGAGCAAATAACGTCGTCCATTTTAGTTGTACAATTGAAACTAAAGTGTTTGCTGAAGAAGCCAACTCATGATGACATTAACGAAGCAAAGGAAGTTTACATTTAATAGTCTCTTGGAAGATGTAAGGGGAAGTAAGTGTTGCGTAATTAAAGTCCGTCAGTATAGGTTAAAAGGGCTTTGCTGGTGAAACTTCCAAATGATCTCAGTTGTTGATTATTTACGTTAGTTAATAGAATGACGACGAAACAGAAAAGGCCTTTTAGCCCTTTAATTCTGATGGGCTATCTTATATATATTGATACATACGTATGGAATTATCTATTTAGTATTTAAGGGTTTGCTGGTCATATATATTGAGAAAACGATGTATGACATGTCCCTTAAGTTTTTTTTGTATATTAGCAAATATGGGCCTCAATGCGAGAAAATCTGTCTTCGCCTTATGCGAACAACACACAGTCTGATCAGCGCATTTGTTATTCGCTTATTGAAATGTATCATATCCAAACGCTTTACAAGCGAAATTTCTATTTTCTATCTACACTGAACCGAAGCTCCAAGTAGCCACCTTTCAATTTCTTTTTTCTGACTAAGCCCTAGTGATATTGAAATGAATTTTTGCCGAAGTATGTGTATTGTAATGGATTAACGCTAAGCGGTGATTTGGAACAGTTTTCTTATCTATCACTTCACGATTTGTGGGTTAAAATATGCAAAAATCAACTTTTTGAAGAAAATAAGCGTTTTGAGTGCAGTTTTTTTTTATCAAATTCAAGTACAGGTGATTGCAAACCTGCCTAGTCGACTTGAAAAAAAACTCTAAACACTTGACATTTTGCTTATGAATTTTAAAAGTTGATAATTTTCCGAAATTTTCGGAAATTATCAGCTGCACATACTAAAATCATTGTATGTGTTTTACCTTATGTTAATATGTTTGACAAAACACCACGCAAATTGATGAACCCATTTCCTAACGATATTTTTACTAATTGGGTATCCACTTCCGATTTTAACGGGAAACTTTAAAGGTCATTTAAATGGCATTTGTTAAAGATTTCTTTTAATATTTAAGCAGACCAGTGGCGCCAATTCATAATGAAGAACCCCTGAAAATTGCACTGCTGTGTCGCAGATAATAAAGCGTACAGAGCAAAGCAAACCGTGTATGTAAACTGCATGGTTAAGCTAAAAATCCTTTGATTATGTTGTTGACAGTGGCTGTCTTCCTGTTAACGTAAAAGAAATAAGAAGTGTTCAATTGTCAAAAGAAACTTTTGATTCGTTTCATCTTATATCACAGCTGTTATAAACATCTTTAAGCTAATTAAAATATAAATGGATAATGTATCTGATGAATAGTTTATATCACACTAAAAAGTGTGACTTTTTGAAATGAGGGTACCTTTACTCGGGCCTCGTCTGTGCATGATCTACCCGTCATGTTGAAATGACATATTTGCAGAGTCTCGACAAAGCCTTGGACCTTTTTATAGAATTAAAATTTTGTGAGAGCGATTTTTACTTTCTGAACGGGAGCAAAAATTGTATGGTAGCTACTTATAACTTCGGTTCAGTGTAGTCTGATTAGCTGAAGGCTGATTTGGATCTCACTTTGTCAGAAACCCTGAAGACAGGTTTTGTCGCAACAGTCATATTATGTGGCATTTCATCTGGGTTTCCACTGTTTACCAAAGTACTTGATTACCAGTATCCAGGATGAAAAGGGCTAACTTCCATATTTTCGCTACAGAAAGAAATAAAACCACAGTAATAAATATGCGATAAGTATTCATGTTCTTATTTTGTCTGATACTATAACGGCTTTTATACCACCCTTACCAACTTTAGCATAAAATATCTCGTGATGTGCAAGGTCTACACTGATGTAGGTGGTATACAATAGTTATACCATGTTTGTCCACCTGTACGTAAGATAATCCACTCGCTAAAGCTCGTGGATTATCTCCACGTACAGGTGTACAACCCATGTTATAACTATTACATGTTCTTCTTTTGTATGATGCTATAACGGCTTTTAATTCCTATTCTCTGTCATTTCTGAATTCTTGATTGTCAACTATATACTCCCTCTTAGCTATGCGCTCTCCCTGTATTGGTTATTGCAATGTTTTCACATTCTCTCGTTTCTCATACTTAAGTTTACTTTAGTTAAGTTTTTTCTTGTCCTCAGAAAAGCCCATATGTTAGTTATACCTGTATACCATTTTGGCTCATTATTTGCAGAATTTTGCAGACTAATTCATAGTGGCAGGGTGTGAATAGGGTCAGTTAAGCAAATATTTTAGCGTAAAATATACTCACGGACTTTAAAAACGCAATACCTAGATTAAACCTTTATATCTTTTGGATAAAAAGCAGCACAGTTACAAAATTTATGATTTTAAATGCATTAAACAGTGCTACTATTGTAGTGTATCCTCTGAAATTGCATTGTCCTGGGACAAATATAACGTCTTGGAAACGTCTTCTGTTGAAGATGGGGGTGATTTATTTAGTGAAACAGTTGTTTTTTTTCATTCGCTCCAAATTGACAAAATGGTTGGCTTTGATGACTTGATTTGACATCCTCTACAGGAGAATAAAAGGTATGCTGTGTTGACGTTTGATTTCTTTTTTTTTGTACAGCTTGAAAATGCCACGTCATCTACCCAATGGTTTTTTCGCATGCATTGTTGCCAAATTCGTACCTCGTTGATTCTAAAAGTGTTTGAAAGTTTTGTAAAATTTTGCTTTAGTGGGTCTAAATGCTTGAGCAGTTGACGACTTCCAAAGAAATGAAAGGTTTGTCATGTTCCGTTCGAATGTTAATGGTGACGTTAACGTGTACTCTAAAGCGGCTCCACGCGTTCCGCAGGCATATTCTTACGTCGGCTGACTGTTAACATGAACTTAATTTCGTCCGAAAAACTGAGTAAATAATATCAGGTGATAAGTTTTTTGTCTTAAAGCACGACATCAATTTCCGAAAAACGATCATAGCAAACTGACTTACTTAATTAAATGCATCAAATTCACAAAGTTAACATTATTTTGACATCATAAGCGACATATGTTCATTACGTTTTAAACGATAATAATGATTCACATATTGGTAATCTCTCTGGGAAATGTTTGATCGGGTTTGACGGCATAAGACCAACCACAACAATTTTTTGATGAATTTAAAACTTGATTTCAAACGCAAGTGGCTTCTAAAGTTATAATCAGAAGCTGGTTGACTAATTTATACAACCGTTGCCACGAAACATAAAATTAAGGGTGTTGCTTTTATAAAGTCCGTCAGTATACGATTATTTTCTTACCCATCAGTTTAAGCATGTGGTTTGGGTGCTCAAAAGAACCGTCTCGCCGAGACAGTTCTTTTGAGTACCCACAACATATGTTTTGGTTGAGAAATAAGAAAAATAATTTTGTTACGCACTCTTATCTGGGGGCCTGCGTTGTTTGTTTGTTAGTTTTCACCAGGCATTTATAATATGTTTCGCAGATTAACAGTTTTGTTAGGAAATGCCATAGCTTAACCAGTTATGTCCTAATGGATTCTTCCTTCTTCTATCTGGTTTGAAACAATAAACATGGGATGGTCCATTGTATAATTATATTTAGGGATCATATGTTAATTTTTTGTAAAATATATTGTATTTCTTTCTATGAAGATACGTATTGCCTTAGCAAACAGTGTAAAGCCCAGATGAAATGCTGCATTATGGGTATCCACTTTTTGCCAAAGTACGCATTTAGGAAATGGTTAATTGGTAGAGTGCTGGACTGGTACCTAGTTTAAATACCCCTGTCAGCAAGATTGTGCCTTTCAGCTTACTGTGACGTAAGGCAGCAACTCGTGACAAAGAGTTTATGTTATTTAAGTAACTTGCATGCATAATATAGATAAAGTACATTTTAACAATTCTTCTGCTTCAGTTTTTGTTTCAAACTGACTAGAGGCGGTACTTCTTTTGTGGCTCATTCGTGTTATTTATGTCTTAAAAACTTTTTGTGGCTTTTCCATGGGTAGAAACCAGTACTGGGCCGGGAGGGTTTATGATTTGTGTGTTTATTATATGACGGGAACTCCCGAAGGCTCAACCGAAAGTGGTTTTATGGAGAAGCCGGGAATCGAACCTGCGACCCCTGGTTTACAAGGCATAGCGCTTATCCACTACACCACGGGGGCTTATCTAGTTATTTATGTCTTATGTTTGCCATGCTTTCGCGTCTGTACATTGCTGCCTTATGGTCACCTGCTGGGAAAGGGCTGACCTCTTGACTCTTGTTTGTGATGTCTAATTGTTATTTGTCACTTTTCCATGTGGTATCCTGTGTCAGGTGTGGTACTTGATTGTATTGATTCCTGATCTTTGCCATCTTTCTTAATTTGAGATTCCCATTTGTGAACTGTTCTTTGTTCTTCTGTTTATTTTCTGTTGCAATTTTTACTGTAGATTTGCTTTGTAGAACACCTTGTTTTCTCATATTCTTTCACTTATCTTCCATTGGTTCAATGACCCTTTTCATAATTGTCCATGTCCTGTTTCTTTGGCGTTACCATACCCTATGTTGTAGATTTAACATTTATAGAGGCTGCAGCATGTGCGCTGATGTATTTTTAATGTATTAAACGCGCAGTAGAAAGTGCTCAAATGTAAGGTTTCGTCAAACATTTGATACGTTTTCGCAATGAGTTAATGTCATTTGTTAAGAACTTTGTTGTTTGATCCTATCTGAGCGGTGACATTTGATTTCCAACAATGTTGCATTTGGACAAGTGTAGACTCAGACGAGCCTGTGCAGCCTCCTTTCAAGCTTAGAAGCCCCAATTGATGTTCAGTCAGTAGCTTAACATTCATAGAATATTCAAGCGACTAGCAAATGCTCTGATTAGACTGCGAGTATGGGCAGGCTGATATGAGGCTTGGCCCGTGACCCATAACACATTGTTGGAAAATATCATTTTGCGGCGCATCTATCATGTATGACACTAAATCTACTTAGCGTATTTTGGTCTTTGTAGCTTCAAAAATTGGCCATATACACGTGACGTTCTTGTTGCCTTGCTCAGCTTATGTTATTCAAATATATAAATGCTAGTAAAGTATCTGTTTTAATACATGACACAATTGTGAGATGTGGCACCATATGATGAACATTTCACACACATGACCATGAGATGAGACAAATGCATAGAAAAGTCGGATTCCTCCAGTTCAAGGTATGGTCAAAAGTCACGTAAACAATATTTAAGTTCGCTCTCACCTCATATAACACATATAATTATTTACATTTTTACATGTCCTTATTTTTTTTTACTTCTGGTTGTTACCATTGACCACAGTGTGTTAAGGCAATAATTTTGATTGGCGTTTGCATTCTTAACACTGAGTCTTAACAGATCTTCTCTTTATTATTGGTACTGGTGCAATCTGTGCAATCTATCAAGCACCTCTCATTATCATTTATCTTTTTATTTGGTCTATTAAAATTGCTTTTCAAATAAGCAGAGATGAACACCAAATTTCTTCATAGTATGCATTAGAGCAAAATCTTAGTTCGTTTGACAGCCCAAATGTTTCACCCTACTTTTAGAGACAATTTTTCAAGAGCATGACAAAAATGCTACACAAATCAAACATCAGTATTTTATTTGATTATGTATCCCTTTTTAGACAAATTGATTTGACAATATGGAAGTCAAATATACCCTTCATAGCTCCAACTTAATAAAGCCAATACCTCTGATACCGACGCCGCATTTTAGACTTGCATTTGTCAATTTCTAAAGATATTGTTTCTACCAAAATTTATGATAAACGTGACGACTTTGATTTTGAAATTGTCAATTTCCCCTTTATGGATGGTGATGTTCCTCGCTCTACATCCTATGGAGACTATATCTCTCAACTCATTCCTTTGCTAGAGTATCTAGCTATGTTGCTGACTTCAACACTCGTAATAAATTGTTAACTCAGAAACTTCTTAAACAAGGCTATCCGTATCACAAACTTCACAAACTTTTTTTCTAAATTTTATAGACGATACTATGATTTGATATCTAAATTCCAAGTTGGACTTAAATCTCTTTTGCGCAAAAGACTTTCAGAACCTGATTTCTATGGTGACTTCGAGTATAAATTGAAGAAGATACTTTGATCTAATAATTTTTCAGCGCAGTTCATTAAATTAATTTTCCATTAATAAAAGATTGGCTATAACATTAATATATTGCAACAGACTGCATGCTTGGTGGTCAACCCAATCATGGTTGGCAACTTTGCTTTCCTCTGTAATTGCACACCGGTAGGTCGGACTTCAGATTCTATGACGGTTCCGACTTAAAGACTTAACTATCGATGAGATGTTAGGGGCCTGATGCTTTGGATGTTTGTCAGGACCACCTGGGTTTACCTGTTGAATTTCTTTTGCTCCGGTATTCAGTTTTATTTACTTTTGAGTCCTTATCTTTGCTTTATCTCTTTGTTATATCTTGATTTATATGTTTAAGGAGATGATGCATTGATAAGTTAGGGGTCTTTAATGCAAACCAAATATCTATGTATCTTGATCCACATCTGAATTAAGGGTGAGTTTGGCACTGTGAAACCGGTTTAAGCCTTCCAAATAAATTATTTGTTACTGAACATTCCAATGGGGTGCTTCTTTTGTGGATCATTTTTGTTAGTTATGCTTCTTGTTGGTGTGTGTTGTGATTGTTCCTTGTAGCCTTGTGGTCACCTGCTGGGAAAGGGCTGGCCTCTTGGCTGTCAGGCTTGTTGTGTTTTGTCACTATCCTAAATTTGTCCTGATCCACATCATAATTAAGGGCGAGGTTGGCGCCGTCAAACTGGTTAAAGCCTTCCAGTAAAATATACTCAGAAAAATAATTGAAGGATATTTAGATTCAGTTCCATGTCTAACATTTATTACAAAAAAAAATAAACGTATTATGCATGTATTTCATAGTTCCAGTTATCTGCAATCAAAATGAAAGCTTAATTTAAATTACAATTCAATGATTAAAGTACAGTACATGTCCAAAAGGTGCAACCTTCTATACTGAAAAGTCACAAGTTTTCAAAAATGATTGAAACCCATTTTTATCGTTTGTATTCCATAATTGCTGGCACCAAAATCATTGCTGGCTCTCAGCCAAAGGTATGACACATAATTTTGTAGTTTTGTTAGTATTTTACTTCCAATTTGTTGTCATATTGGCTAGGGTATGCCATACCTGTGCATTTTTGTTGAAGAAGTTGGCACGTTATTAGGTGCAATTAATAATTAATGGGTATGAGCATTTGTCTGTAGTCAGAATTAGAACATAAGTAATGACCAGGTAAAGGTTGCAGCAAAACATATAAATGCTCAATGTTTTGCTTGTGAACTTTGAGTAAAGAGGGTTGGTACATTTGGTGTGGCACTGAATCGTAACCCATTTTATGACCCGTAAATTTTATTTTGCATTCTACTGAATTACATATTAGTAGCACTCTCAGATACGAAAATGTCTTGTAAGGAAATCATTTTCTCAACTGTTATATAGTCAAAAAAATTAATATCCTGAGTATATTTTACTGACCGCTTCAAGGCGGTACTTCTTTTGTGGATCTTTTATGTTTATTCTGTCTTGTGTTTGCTATGCCTTTTTGCGCGTCTGTTTATATGTGCTTTGTGGTCACCTGCTGGGAAAGGGCTGTCCTCTTGGCTCTCATTTGTTGTGTCTAACTGTGAGTGTGTCACTTTCTCATTGGTATCATGGGTCAGGTGTGGTACTTGATTGTATCAATTACTGATCTTTGCACCCTTACTTACTTCCTACTAAAATAGTAAGTCAATATGATCAGGAAATACCACAATCACAAACTGCAGACAAACCAATAGCACCGCGAGGAAGCTGAAGAGCCACACAACAATAACAAGACACCAGAAAGACAAATTAAGCAAAGCAAAGCAACCAGATCTCTCTTCCCCATCAAGATGATTGCAAAACTAGAATGGACATAAAGTAACACACAACAAAACATAGAACAATTACAGAATCACAATCATGAACGAATCAACACCCACAGAACCACCCCTTAGAACAGACAGAAGCCTAAGCCACCGGGGCTTAAATGCATGTTACTAGAACCAATTATTTGTCTTAGATTCTACTGTTGTTGAAGCACAAAAATGTTAAGCTCGCAATGAGGCTTCCTAACTATTGCAATGTATTATCATGGATAAACAATCTATTCAAATTAACACACTATGTTGAAACAAAGAAAGGGCTCACGACTCAAAGATAGTCGGAGCTAAAGTAATCCTCAAGTTGAGCCATGGTGGGCCCAGCTTCAGATAAGCAGCAGGCACCAACCCACTGATTAAAGCTTTACGTCAGAGCCACCATTGAGGCTGGGGCTGGGGTTTGTATCAAATAAGGATGGGCCATATGATATATTGAGGGATCACAGGATATCAGTATATCAGTATATCTTTCTCTGAAGATGTATTTTTTCCTAACAAAGAGTGGAGAACCTAATTAGATGCTGCACCATATGGCATTTCGTGTGTTATGGGTTTCCCGTTTTGGTATGGTTAAAGCACGAGAATCAATATCTTAGGAATCATGTTTATTTCAGGCTTTTGCTGTGCAACAGAGAAGAGTCAAGACCTCTAGAAGCTATTGCTAGGGCGTGTGTCCGTCCGTTTGCCGCGCTCTTCCCCACCACAGGAACTATAACTACCAAGAAACTGGCGAAGGCTCTCATCAGTGTGTCTTTGAAGGAACCAGACCCAACAAAATCTGTTGAACTGTTAGACAATAATGCAATACACAAATCTGTCACGATATGAACGCAGCAGACAAACTAACTATTGTGTTAGCATTATTGCGGGTAGCTAAACATATTTTGAAATTACGTTTTAATTCTTTTCACAAAGAACTTAGAGTCTTCACTGTTTCAGTTTAATTTTAGGAAGTTGAATACCCAGTGATTTGCAAAGGAAGCTAACCTTCAATCACTCCAAACGTTTTCAACATACAAGATGCTTCACTTTTTCTGTTTATTTTTACGAAATTGCGTACCCAGTGAATTTACAAAGGACTCCAAACGCTTTCAACATACAATATGCTTCTATTTTCTGGTTATTTTTAGGAAGTTGTGTATCTAGTGAATTTGCAAAGGACGCCAAATGTATTGTTGTGCGTTACTTTATGTCCATTTTAGTTTTGAATCATATTGATGGGGACATGAGAGCTGATTGCTTTGCTTAGTTTGTCTTCCTGGTGTCTCGTGATGGCTGTGTGGTTTTTCCTCGTGGAGTCATGTGTTTGTCTGCGGTTTGTGAGTGTGGTATTTCCTGATCATACTCACTTTCTACTTTTCAGTAGCTCCAAACTCTTTCAACATACAAGATGCTTCTTTTTCTGGTTATTTTTAGGAAATTGTGTACCCAGTGATTTTGCAAAGGACGCTGTCTTTCAGTAACTTTCCAAACGCTTTCAACATACAAGATGCTTCACTGTTTTTAGTAATCTTTAGGAAACTGTGTACCGGGTGATTTTTTGCAAAGGATACTTACCTTCAGTAACTCCTAACACTTACAACATCCAATATTTAATTTAATGCTTTATTTATTTAACGAGGATTCCTAACAGCCCAAGGGCCATCTAGTAGGTCTCCTAACCAAGAACATGAACATACAAATACAAAGGACAATACAGACAGACACACAATAACATGAAAATATGTACATATATACAACCAATGAATCAAATGTGTATATGTGTGTGCGTGCGTGTGTTTGTACGTGTGTGTGTGCGTAAGAGAGAGAGAGAGAGAGAGAGAGAGAGAGAGAGAGAGAGAGAGCATGTGTCTGTTAGAGATAGTAAGAGAATATATTTTTACAATCTTACAAGCTTTGGTCGTGTGCAGCTGTTTTATTGTGATCGAAACGCCCAGATTCGTACATCCAATATGCTGAAGTTAATGCTGTGTATATATACATATTTGACAATATTCAGCAAAAGTTTAAAAGCTGCATTCCCCCACAAAAACAAAACTAGGGAAGCAGATTCAAACAAGTCTTAGACTTATTTCTGTACTCCTTTAACAAATGTATTGTTCTGTATATATGATGTATCCGTTGTATCTTGATGATCTTTATATTTGAATAAAATATTGTTTACACCAAGTCTAAAATCTTCTTTTTTATCCCCTTTGTATCAAATTAGTAACTACAAGTATTTATTCAAGCGCTCGTAAAAGTGCTGCTATAGAATACAAAGAAATAAAATTATATCAAACAAATAAGCTGCGAAATATATACAGCAAAGGAAGGGGGCGAGAGACATCGTCATCAAGAAGTGTGAAATTAGATATTTCAAAACTAATTTTTAACATCTTGTTTATCATAAATTTTAGCTGAAACTTTGCAGAAACAGAAGTTATTTTGTATTATGATTAAACACAGATGGCCACCCAAATACTGGAATGTTCTAGGGCCTTACGATTCAAGATTTACTGGAATAGTGGGCGCAAACGTGTCAAGTGATTCTAGTAAATCAATTAAAACATGACCCCCATATAATTGTTTTATACCCCTATTCCACACAGGCCCCGAATCCCACGAATTGACACGAATTGACAAATATTTGGATTCGTGGCTGAATCGTACTCAGTTCGTGAAGATCTTAACTGATTCGCACAGTCCGTAGTGAGTTCTTGCAATTCGTAGGTCTATCGGGAATTCGGCTCAAAAGTTTTGAACTGTTCAAAACTTTGGCCACGAATTCCCCGATTCGAAAAATCGTGCGTGATTCGTACCAAATTCCTAAAGCATTCTTGGACATCGTAACTGAATCGTAATCGATTCGGAGGCGTTTTTGGCATTCATAGCTACTCTTAGCTCATTCGTGCCAATTTCGTGGGGAATCGGGAGATTAAGCCAAGCAATAAAACCAAGGAAGAGATAGTAGAAGGATTTTCCCTAAGAGTGATTACCCCGTCACGCGCATGTGAGCAGTCAAAGAAGTTGAAACAGATTTGGCAGATTCTGGAGCACAATCAGGATCAGTCAATAGCTCCTGGCTGGTAATTTTGCCAATGGCGAACTGCTATATTTTTTCCAAGTCAAAGAGTCTAGGTCAGGTCCTCTCGACTTTATCGTTGTTGTTTCTTCTAGCTATATAAGAAGCCGTTTTCAACACTCAAGTTGCAGGATCAATTCTACTGATGCTTTACGAGGAACATTCATTTTGTAACTGATGCCCCGAAGCATATATGGGCCTTTTTTATAACTATCGTGAGAGAAAATCTCGCGAATCGTGGCGAATCGTCGCGAATTTCTGTTCATTCGTGCCCAATTCGTGTTGCTTTCGGCATATTCTTAACTGATTCGTAATTGATTCCTTATATCTGGTTCACACCAACGGCGAATGCCGCGCATAAATTCAGCGAGCAAAGCGCCGTCATTTTTGTTTACTTTTCCAAAAATATCACGATCTCCTAAGTAATGTTACGCTCTGATAAGCTCTGATACGAATTTGGGGACGAATTATTGCCCGACTTGTTACGTTTCCTCACGATTTGATCCCGCTTTGATGAGGCTATGTTACGCTTGAAATCACGCTTTGATAAGCTTTGATAAGCTTTATTACGCTTTATAACGCTTTGATGCGATTTTGACGCTTTAAATCAGACTCTGATACGATTATCAAGCTCTGTTGTGCATTGTTACGCTCTGTTAAGCTCTGTTACGCATTGGAAAATGTCGAGATCGCCGATTTCATGCCGCTTTTGACCCAGAGCTATAAATAAAGATGCAGCAGATCCACAAAATCATTGCATCTTTGATTCCAGAACACGATGGCAGAACAACAAGATCCAGAAATTCCAGATGTACCAGAGCATGATCTATCTGAAGAAGCCATGATGTTTGTCTCCCTGCTGTATAACTACATCCTAGCCCTTGAGGCGGAGGAGAGCGTGAAAGAGCGTGAGAGAGCGTGAGGAAGCTTGCCAAGCGTAACAAAGCCTAACAAAACGTGTCAATCCTTGATCAAAGCGTCTCAATTCGTGTGAAAGCGTGAGAGTTCTTCATGAAAGCGTAACAAAGCGTGTAAGATCTTGATGAAAGCGTCTGACCTCGTGTCAGATCTTCATGCCAGATCGTAGCAAATCTTGAGACATCTTAACGAAGCGTGTCAAGTGGTGACAGACCGTAAAGACTGGGGTCCCCGCTTTGAACCAAGCTCTGTTAAGCTTTCCTACGCTTTAAGTCAAGCTTTGCTGAGCTTTGTTACGCTTTGTTAAGCTTTGATACGCTCTTGGCGCTTTAATCAATTCGTGACAGAGCGCCCAAAATTTTTAAAAAGTTCAAAAAAATTTGGCGCTCTTGCCGAATGTCCCGCTTTACTCCAAGCTTTTCCACGATCTATTACGACCCTGCCGTTTAAATCAAGCTTTGTTACGCTTTGGTGCCGCTTTGCACGCCGCTTTAAAGCGCCATCAAAGCGCCGTTGGTGTGAACTAAGCATAACTTTCGTGCAGCATGTTCTAATGTTATTTTGCTAATCGTAATGAATCTTGCGCGATTCCAGCCGAATTGAGCCGATTTCCCCGAATATTCGTAGCGACATCGTATCTGAATCGGGACTGACTCGTAGAGCATCACGATAGGAGAAAAAAATAATGAAACCTCACGAATCCCCACGAATAAGAAATAAATCAATTCGTGGCGATTCGGGCGATTCGTGGCCTGTGTGGAATAGGCTATTAGAAGCAATAGTATTAGAATGGCTGATTCTTATTTCAGAGTGATTTTAGTTAATCAACCAAAAGCAACTGTCTATTATCATATCAAAATGCCACAATATCAAACATTTAAAGTGGAATCTATCTTGCTGAGTGATATTTTCCAAATTTCACTTAAACTAAGTCACTATCAAAATATCCAGGAGCCAAAGGAACAGAACATGTGGAGTCTAACTTGTAAACTGGTTCTACTAAATCTGTAAAAAATCGATTTCTCTATATAAATATCCAGACGCCATCAGAATGGCTCAGTCTAGATACTGTTTCGCCCAGGTATGCTTTGCAAGCCTAGGTGCAGCAAGAAAGTAATACAATTAAAAAGAGCTGAAGATAAATGAGCCCAAATGAGCTATAAATGATTTTTCCAATTAAGACAGAGCTATCTGCTCCAAACAGTGATTGAGTCACCTACTTGGTGTTTAATAATAAGACCAGATACTGTGATCAACAACAAATTATGAGACAAGCCAAGTCTGGCAATAACTATAATAAAGCAATGCAAGTAGTAAAAATGTAAACCCTTGACCAACTATATATACCAAGCCACAATGAGCACAGCTGTACGTACTACTAGAGCAGTATTAGAGCACCTCAAACTGTATTACTCAACCAACCTTAACAACACTGTTATCAGAGCCCAAAATACAACACTAAGTAAAGTCCTGCAAGAGCAGTCAAAATCCTATATAGGAAAATAAGTATCACAGCTAGCCGTTGGAGTAACCAAAGCTAAGTAAGTATTATATTATGTTGTACAACAATTGCCAGAGTGACAACACTACCGGAATAACTGGATAACAGGTTATATATCAAAGGCTGTCATGGTGTGAATAACCACAAAAATGTCTTGTAAACTAATGAGCTGGAGTGAGCCAGGTCCCAGAATTACAATGTATCCTTAAAGTTAAGGAAGACTTAAGCTTAGTATTGATTCTTCAGAATACTTTCATTTTTCTGAAATCACAATGATATCGTTGACCAAAAGTACCACATCGATCCAGGCAATTTATTAATTTAATATAGCATTTTGAAATATCAATACTTAACGTAAGTCGTCCGTAACTTTAAGAATGCATTGTAATTCCGGGCCTAGGTCTCCCAACAACCTAATAGGGGATTCATGAGAGGCCTTCTAAGACAATGCGCTGAAATGAGACAAGTCTTTCAATCGCCTTATTCAGGATTCATGAGATGCTCAGTCACTATACTATTGTAATATATACTGAGGGTAAAAAGTTTAGCAATATACTTTGAGGATTCACAGTTTATAAGAATTAGGTCTTTTAATTTCATAGTGTCCAAAAATATATTTTGACAAACGTTCACGATTATGATGACATTAACAGGTTGACATTTCACATAATGTAAAGTCTGATTTTATGCCCCCTTGCTAAAACAGCCTATCTGGCAATATTGCGAAAAGTTTTCGACTAAACGTTTCATTTTTCTGTCAAATGTTTAGATTCAAAAGCAAGACAGTAGTCAGGGGCGATCGGGACTCCCGTGCGAATTTGATGCCGATTTATGGTGACCTATACCAAATCAAATTTTAGGGTATAACTAATGAAAATCACCTGGTCACCCATCTGGGTTTCACGTCTGGACGTCATTATGACGTCATCAAAATAGCGTATATTGCATCAGTGCAATTTAAACGGTATGTCCATTGTAGTATATGGGGATCAGGACTTTCTTGCATTTTGTGTGCCAATTGCAGTCGAAATGCACCAAATTTAATCTTAGGGGGTAAATAATTAAAATTAACATGTCGCCCATATTGTCTACGCATCAGAACAAAAAGATGACGTCATTGAAATGACACCTTATATGTAAATACCACATATATATGCATTTTGTCGATTTCCAACGCTTGTAAATATTCCTTTAATGAACTGGTAGCTATCATGACTGAATGCAAACTGTATTAAATCGTAACATACAAAATATATTCAGATAGGATGAAGTCAGTTCGAGGGTGGGACGTAAATGCCGTCACGATTTACGAATAAAAAGACAGTAGAGTGAATGAAAAACAAACAGTGTTTTTGATTATAAAAGGAGTAAATATAATCTCTTATGCTTATATATAGATGTACTACGACCTCTGACCAATGACCTTTGGGTCTTTCTATTTCAAACGATTGATGCAGAATACGTAAAATGAGCCAGTCCGGCTAGAACATATGTGCATGTCAAAGCTTTTATAGTAAATGTAAATAAATGCCTGAGACTCTTTTTTCTAGAACAACATATCAATATTGTAAATAGAGTCACGCTTCAAAGTTTTTGGTTTACCTGTAGCTGCTTATCCTACACCCAAATAAAGGATAGTAGTAATAATCATTTGCCTACACTATCAACCAAACTCATTATAGTCCGATTTTGACCACTGAATGATCAAAAGTTAGAAGAGTCTACTTTATAGTTCATGATATGGAAATAAGGATAAACCCCTCTACAAGTTACCCATTGTACTTCGATAGCACGGGCAATAGAAAACTGTTACAATCTGATTTATCTTTCGCATGCTACTATACTAGGTAGAATCGTCTTCAAAGGTCAAAATCGGACAATAAGGCATTCTTGTTGATACTGCTAAAGAAATAAAATCGGACAATAAGGCATTCTTGTTGATACGGCTAAAGAAATATTTGAATCCACATGAAAATAGTTGTTCGAAAGTCATAAGCAAATTGATCACTGGCAATAGTTTCATGAGTCCTCTTCTACTCCACAGCAACACAAGTCAGTACAATATAAATGGTTTGCTTTGTAGTTACACCGAGATGTTTTGCATACAGACATGCTGCAATCACATCTTATCAGCTGCAGAGGGCTTTCAGAGGCAGGAGGCAACATGACCAAGGATCCAGAGACGGTCCATTATTTTCCGGGGGCGGGGGGGGGGGAGGTGTCCAACTTTTTCCAGGGGGGGTCCAAATGCTAATTTCTATAGAAACCCATATACGTACGTGTTATTTTCCAGGGGGAGTGTCCGGACCCCCTATCCCCCTCTGGATCCGCATATGGACAATGTCATTATAACGGGACAATATTTATCACAGTCCGGCCTCTAACCATAATTGTCAGGCATTGATTTGTCAGGATTAATGACAGGTGAGTTTTCCAAATGATTCACTGATACTGCGCACGTTTGACACCTTCGAGAAACACAGCTCTTGGAAGTGGTAGTTCTTGCAATTCAGCTTTTTTTTCTCCAAAACATCCACCACCTCAACGCAGTGAGTCGAACAATATCGGTGACTGGCTAATGCAAAGTAAGAAAGACGGCAAAGATCAGGAATCGATACAATCAAGTACCACACCTTACCCAGGATACCATTGGGAAAGTAACAAACTCTTAGTCAGACATCACAAACGAGAGCCAAGAGGTCAGGACAATTTACAAATATATTTCTCTAGTGCATCCGCCACAGTGCTTTCTAAGGGCACTGAGCCGAGGTGAAAGAATGCTTCGTGGATAGAGTCTCCAGCATAGCTAAATGCCTACCAATATGATTTCTTGCTCTTTCCTGACATTGAACTTAATTATACCAGCACATGAAAGTGCATGGAATTCGATCAGAGCCCTGGTTGTGGCATCATGGCACATTGACATCTTTAATAAGTGCCCTGATCTTAGAAACTTGATGATATATGCGCAAGACTGTTTAAGAAAATGTAAAATATCAACACTCTGCAATTGTTTTATATGTGTTTTATTTAAGCGGCGAAAACAAAATTTGCTCCTCTTGCAAAGCTGGGGGTAGGGTTGTGCATTAGCTCATATAAGACAAAATATTTAAGATAGAAAAGCAAACTTTGGTTTTTTATTCGTCAATTGAGTATATGTTTGTTAAACCTAATCTAAAACGGTTTGAAACCAACTCAGATCAGTCGTTAAAAAAATGACAATAGCCAAAATTACCACTTTTAAATTATAATTAAGTTCATGTAACGCACATACTACAACATGTAACCGTATTAATGTTAAACTGCTGTCATATGTAGTAAAGACATCCAGTAATTTGCAGACTATTAGAATTTCATTGATTAGCTAGTTTTAATGTCTTTTTTCTGTACCTCAAACTTTCAATTTTCTTATTCTCAAATTGATAAAATAACATATGTAACAAGCTGATACAGGCTAACACCCATGCTTACAGTGTGCAAACATCTCTTATTCGACGCAACTTGAATCGGTGCATACGATAGAATATGTCTAAAAGGGTTTGGGATGGAGCAGGTCATTACTCAGCTTGCAGTCAAAATCTTGTTTGATGATTATTCTGGTTTTTATGATATGAGGAGGACAATTATTTTACCAGAGAAGCAGAAATAATAATCGATATTGCACATGTATATGACTTGGATAAGGATTGGTTTAGAATATTTACATTAGAAAGGGACATTTACTAAATTGTACTGTTTAAATGTGAAAAGATTATTTCCTATGTTCCTCTAGGATGTATCTTTATTTTAGAATTATTCATATTAAGAAATATTGAAAACAAATAATCATAACATATGTAACAAAGGTACAGGGGCTTAATAATCATCAATACCTAAGATTTAGGCACCAGAGGCTAGAGACTTTAGCTAGGACAACATGCGAATTATATTCATTTTTTCCTGAAATATCATCAAGTCAATGTCCTTGCTCATTTATCATGTCATGTACCATATGTTACGACGTCGCGTCAGATGTTGGTGATAATTTGTGTAACGTCGGAAACGACGTTAAACGTCGCTTTTTATATAGTGGCGTTTTTCATTACGTCAATACTCATATGTACTTTATTTTAAAAGGGTACAATGATAACTATCAGATCATGAAGCTGTTTTGCAATACAAATTAGAGAATAGAGTTAAGAAAATATGGACGCAATTATTTTCCATTTTCATTAACCGGTAATTTCATAAATAGTGAAGACCCAGATTGAATCAATGTTGAGTCAACGATGTTTGCCCGCTGGGTTGTCGCTATAAACTGAGCTTTCGATGACATACTTAATATGCTGAGAATGTAGCTGTAGATGCTTACATGTACAATATATTGACTTTTAATAATGCGGGGCAACAGCACAATTATTTGTAAGCTGTTACTGAGGCCGGTACAGGGCAGTCGTCCGTCGTATCGTACCAGGGATAACTGCACTTTTCGGTCGCTGTTTAACATTAGTTCAATTATTTAAAAAAAAAAGTATGACATTGAATCAAGGAATGGGATCGTATAGTCTGTATAAGTTGGTACCTCATGGCACGAAAATATCTTTTCAGACGGATGGGATAGATATGGAATTTGATGGTACATGTATACTGTCCCATGCTTTCTGTCTTTAAAACGTGGTGCAGTTCGGGCGAGACAACTTGGTGGGACGGGACAAATTTTCCTCTAAATATGCATTACAGTCCCATCCAGTGATGCGGGACGACTTTTTCCCCGATCGCCCGTTGTCTCGTTTTTAAAAGTAAACAGCGCCATTAACACGCCAAAATTAGAACATTGCAACGTTAGTTTACGGCGTTTTTACGGCACGTTAAATAATGGCCGAAAACGCCGTGTGTGACATTTTTGCTAGACAAAGCATTTCAAAGATATTTTAATCAAAATTTAACCATTTCGCATCATCCAAATACCAGCCTGGAGTAAATAAAAAACGCATTTACATATCTTTTTAAGATGAAAATATTCTAAATGGACATTTTGTTCGTTAAGTAATGAAATAATGCTTCATTTTTATGAAGACGTCATTTCTGTGAGTGTGACATTTTTGCTAGACATGGCAAAATATTGATAACTTTTTGAAAAGTAGAAACAATCACGAATAAATTTAACTATTTATTCTATTCAAAAAACGCATTTTGTGACTTTTTTTAATTTACAAATAGACGAAACACTAAAAAAATTATATACAAAAATATATACGTACTCTCCATCTTTTTTCACATTTCTTTCGATCTCTACACTTTCTCTTTTCTTCCTTTGTCTGCTAGCACTTGTTTATTTACCAAATGACGTCATTTTCATGCTTGATGTCATTTAGAATGAAGCAAAACGTAACCGTACGCGAAATTTCACGCGATTCCATAAATTATTAGCCGTGGTTTATATAGGTAGAAGTAACCCGCTTAACGATTTATGTTACATCTCTACACGCAAAAATCGACGTAATTTGCTTAATATGCAGATAATATTTTTTACTTTTATTTATAAATTTTATTTTTTTTCTTTCAAAAGTGAAGTTTAAATACATACTTTTAAAATGATGCAAAGTTTGTAGAAATGAATAACGGAATACGTGAAAAAACGGTCATAGAATAGATAGACCCCCCATTTTTTTAAATTATCACCAACATCTGACGCGACGTCTACAGCCTTTAACAAGTGGTTCAATCTTCTTGTTTAACCTGCAAAATCTATAATTCTTTATAATATGAGCAAGACAATCCCAAAAGTGCAAGATATCCAACAGCAGCAAACGTTTTCATATATTTTTACTTAAATGGTGCCTACCAAATTCGGCTCCTTAAAATTGGGTGTAGCCTTTGGGTATTTTTATAATTGCTCGTATAAGACACTTTATTTAAAGTATAAAAGCAAACTTTGGATTTTCTCTAACACAAATGAGTTTGTTAGCATAAAATAATCAAAACATTTTCGAAAATGCACATATCAGCTAAAAACTAAATGATGCTTTTTAGCTGATTACTAGACTATAGTAATCAGGGTGGGTGGGGTATGTCGGTATCTTTAAAGGGGTGCATTTTTTAGCATGTCAATTCATTTCGAGTCGTTCATTGATGAATATGCAATCGTGAAAGAGGCAAAGGACGCAAATCTGTTGAGTTGGGAATCAAAACTTACGCGTCTAAACTTGCAGCTGAATTTGTGTCCTTCAAATTCGACCACCCCTGTCTTAAAACGGATACTTTTTCAATACCTTAACGTAAATTTACAACCATGAATGTTCTAGGACACACTACAAGCAAGTCAGACTATGATATGCAATAACAATTATCTCTCACTGGCAATCTAATGTTTTCTGAAATAAAGGATTTAATCTGGGTGATGCGTTTTCAAAGTCCTTAAGTATACTACATATCTAGGTAGACATGTTTCAGCCAATTCCAATCACCTGTAGATAAATTGCCACTATATTATATCTCTTAGCTGTCCAATAGCCTTTTTAGCTTCTCAAAAAAACTGTTTGTGTTTTTTCGTGGGTAGTATCCAGTACTGGGCTGGTTACTGGGCCCGGATGGTTTATGATTTGTGTTTATTTTATGATGGGAGCACCAGAAGGCTCAACCGAAAGTGGTTTTATGGAGAGATCGGGAATAGAACCTGCAACCCCCTGGTTTACAAGACACAGGCTAATCACCTACACCACGGCGGCTTCTTCTAAAAACGATTTGTGGCTTTCCTTGGTATAAACCAGTTCTGCCGGGTTGGTTTAAAAAAAAAAAGCTTTTTGTGGATTTTCCATGGGTAGAAACCAGTACTGGGCCGGAAGGGTTTATGATTTGTGTGTTTATTATATGACGTGAACTCCCGAAGGCTCAACCGAAAGTGGTTTTACGGAGAAGCCGGGAATCGAACCTGCGACCCCTGGTTTAGAAGGCATAGCGCTTATCCACTACACCACGGGTTGGTTTAATTGGTCTTATTCAGACCTAACGGTTCAACAGTCATTAGCCAACTGAGAGAATGCACTCTTTTCCATGGTTTTATATGTCACTGGCTTGGGCAAGTTCATTTCAAGGGTTATTCTATGATACAAATATCTAATTGGCTGATTATTAACTCTCCTGTCTTTTGATTGGATAAAAAAGGTAATCATTGATTGGTTCAATGTCTGGCATCTGATTGGATAAAAATGGTAATCACTGATTGGTCCAACAAGAGGTAAATTTCAATTTTATTTTATGATCAAATCTTGAACATCCATAGATATATATAAATACACCAAGCAACATGGCAGAAAGCAACACAAATTCCAGGGGAGAATATATATATACTTAAGGACTTTGAAAACCAATCACCTAGATTGAATCCTTTATTTCACAAACCATGAGAATGACAGCGGGATAATTGGTATTGCATACCATAGTCTGACCAGCTTTTAGTGGTGAGCTAGAAAATTCATGGTTATAGATTTAGTTTAAGATATTGAAAAAGTATCCGTTTTGAGACAGAGATGGTCGATTTTGAGGGACAACAATTCAGCTGCACGCTAACCCGCGTTAGTTTTGATTCCTGACTGAACAGATGTGCGTCCTAGGCTTCTTTCAGGCGTGCAGATTCATCATAGAACGATTCGAAATGAATTGACAGTTCGGTATGCTCAAAGTAACACCCCTTTAAAGATACCGACATACCCCACCTACCCTGATTACTATAGTCTAGCAATAAAATTCAACGTCTTGGGCCTTTCATGACTTGGTTTCGCGGCCTAGTGTCAGACTTTCGAACCAGAGGACCAGGGTCGATTCCTATGTGGGCATTTATTACAAATAAACATTCTTCTTTTTTAGTCTTGCAATGCAATTTTACCTCATACAAATAATATGGAATTATTTATTAAATGACACAACATTACACTCCTTAACGTTTAAAATTGAGTTATCCTCGAAATCTGTGGGGGTGGAGTTAAATTTTGCCTTCCTGAAAGATAACTAGTACGGTGACCCCCGAGTTTTTCTTTTCTCTAAAATGTTAAGTGATAATTCATGAAATAAAAGAAAAAGATTTTCATGTCAGATTTTTAATATGTAATTTACTCTAAAAATCGAAATATCTTTTTGGGGGGGAATTGCCAAAATAGATCATGTAGTATCTTAACACGGCTTCACAGTATCGATTCACTGTGCGCCTGAAATGAGTGAAATCGAGTGTATCGGTAGAATCGAGAGTTTTTGGCCTAAATTTGTGAGGGGGTGGTAAGTAATTTCGCATGTTTTCTTATAGTTAGATTTGTCCTTCCGCCGTGGATCTCATTATATTTCTTTGATATATGCATACATGTCATAATATTGTGCAAAAACAACGACAGCGTATCGTGGGAGCGCATGAAACGCATTCTTTTAGAGGGATAGTTGTCAAAAAAGCGAAAATCCACAGCTTATTATCTTCCCGTTTCGAATTCAAACAACTTAGCTAAAAATGCTTTTCACCAGAAGTTCGAGAGGCTTATGATCCTACAATACGAGAAATCTCAGACTGATCCGTTTTTTCGATTTTGAGATATTCAACTATATATGACTGAACCCCTAATAGCGGTGAATTAGAAACTGTATCGGTAGAATCGACGCACTGAACGAAGTAATATCGATACTCATAAGAGGTACCGTTCCCAGTGAAAGGGAACAATGAAGACAGTTTCGTCTATTCTGGGCCAATTTCAAGCGCAAGTAGGACTAAAATATACGTAAATTTTGCGCATCAAACCCACAACCTTTGTGCGATAAAAAATATAATAAAAGCTTGTCAAAAACTTCAGTTTGTAAACAAATACACGCTTGGCACATTCTTAAATTTTTTTTGGATGAAAATACTTGTTTGTTTGCTTGATTTGATTCTTTACATCCCAGTCAACACGTTTTCAGTTATGTCGGGATGGTTCTTCATGGGTTGAACCAGTAGTAAGCAAGTATTAATGTGTCTTGGTCAAACACATAATGCAGTGACGCAGATGGGGGTATACCAGGGAGCCCCTTGGTATCGAGTCAAGCAATGTATGACAAAGCCAGTGTGCACTCTCCATGAAATGCTTTTGGCGGTTCTTCTCCTTCAGTTGATTTAAAAAGGTTGGCTGTCAAAACTGGCAAAATATTAACAATTATGTACATGTAGCACGAAAGTGCCTTCAATCAGCTTGAATAGTAACAGTTTGGTAAGGATAATGAGCGGGCTCAATATGTGCTGCGTTTCATTTCTTCAGGGTTTGCAACCAGATCTTGCTAAAATCAGCCTTGTTATTAACAGAGACTAGATAGAAGCTTAAAGCTTTTAGTGGGCCAAGGTCAGCTGCTTAGCTATATACTTTCCAGGGAGCAAGTTACAAAGGCACGCATCAGACTGGCCGGATGCGCAGACTGGTCTGCACCTTTGTTGTTCACATGCGATAGAGTCAGGTTCTTTCACGACAGAGGCCCAAGTTCGATGTGACATATACGAAAGGGCTTTAAAACCCTAACACGGTATAATGACAATAGCATATTCTTTATAGTGGCGAAAACCCTTTGTATATATATATTCTTTGCATTGTTGCCCCTTTCTCAAATAAGCGTACCCGCTTTTTGAGTCGCATAATCAACACATAAGAAACATGTGTCCATCGGCGTCTGCAGCGGCGGCGTCGTAGTATTCCGCGTTGTCACACTTTTGGTTTGCGATCGATAACTTTTGAAGGGATTCATAAATTTTATCATCCATCAAACTTTGCAGAAGGGTAAAGCATCAATTATACAGGTTAAGTTCGAAAGTGGTGGTTATCCACAAACTTATTAAGAGTTATTGCCCTTTTTATCCCCCGACAAAGTCGGAGGGATATAGTTTTGGCGTCGTCCGTCCGTCCGTCCATTCTGTCCGTCCATCCGGATTCATATCTCAGTACCTATTGGTCAAATTTGATTCATTCTTGGTACAAATGATTAGTACCATGGCTTCTCGATATCCTATAAGTTTGGTCAAAATCGACCCCTTAACACTTGAGTTTTTGCCCTTGTTTTAGTATAGGCAATTATAATGCAAAACCTATATTAGCTTTTTTGTGTGATAATCTTCACATTTCATCACGGCTATTATATTTAACAACTTCTCACTATACACCATGATTACCCAGTGCCTGTAGATAAGCATGGCAGTGTCAAAGTTTTACCCCACCCCTTTTGACCCCGCCTAAGGGGTCAAAGGTTAATTAAATAAATTTTGCAATAACTAAGGCAATTGTTAATATTTTTGGTGAAATTTTGCATGCAGGCAGAGCAACAATAGATATGAAATATATCAAACTGGATTTTAGTTTGAAGGTCTAGGTCCGAGCCTGTGTGGTGGACTTAGGGGGTGGAGCTGAGGCCAAAATTAATCTTTTCTTAGATTATGGTCATGTTTCATATCAAATTAAAGCTGACGACGCTGGCAGCAACATGGTAGCATTTTTTTTGCCAACAGACACACCCTCGATCCAGGGGGTGGGGTCAAAAGGTCAAACTTTATCTTTTTCTGAAAGTAGTCATGTTGCATATCAAATTGAAGCTTATGACGCTGGCAGCAACATGGTAGCAAATATTTTGCCCACAGACACACCCTTGACCCAGGGGTTGGGTCAAAAGGTCAAACTATATCTTTTCCTGAAAGTAGTCATGTT
This sequence comes from Loripinus fragilis, assembly GCA_964019695.1. Classification (NCBI taxonomy): domain Eukaryota; kingdom Metazoa; phylum Mollusca; class Bivalvia; order Lucinida; family Lucinidae; genus Loripinus; species Loripinus fragilis. Next base: position 13,509 of record CAXHUL010000292.1, on the reverse strand, counting down.
GCATATCAAATTAAAGGGAATTGAGCACAGAGCACCATGAAGGCAAATATGCTGTCATTACACACACCAACGACCCCCAGGTTGGGGTCAAAAGGTCATTTTTTTCTTCTAAAAGTGCTCATGTTGCATATCAAATTAAAGTGGAAGAAGTGTAGACATACATGCAAGGTAACACTTTGAATTTACACACACCCTTGACCTCTGGGGTTGGGTTTAAAGGTCATATATCAAAATTGTGCAGATGCAAGTATATTTTTTTTTATTAAACTAAGCACTAAAACATACTTGACAGGCATTTGTTATGATCTGAATAATACTGAAGGTGAACTAAGGGCTAGATAAAATGGGATTTATGTTTTGTGATTTACATGTTTCTCTCAATAACCCTTTGTCGGGGGATATAAATTCGTCGAATTTGCCTTGTTGGCTTAGATTTTGGCTAAATTGTGGTTTACGATCAATTACTTTTGGAGGGATGCAGCACTGTCATTCAAATTTAACACTGATAAAGCATTATAAAATACAGGCCAAGTTCGAATTTGGAGGTCATTCGCCAATTTTTGACTGAGTTTTGGCCCTTTTTTGACTAAGGTTTAGGCTAATGCAAAAGCTATATTGACTTTTTGTAGAATAAACATCACATTTCTCCAAAACTATTATATCTTACAACTTCTCACTATAGGCAATGATTACCCAGTGCCTGTAGATAAGAATAACCGTGATTAAAAATTTACCGCCCCTCCCCCCCCAGTGGGATCAAAGGTCAAATATGTAGATTTTGCAATAACTCAGTCAGTTGTCATTGTTTTTTACAGAAATTTCACATGCAGACAGGTTACAATAAATAAGAAACATATCAAACGCGATTTTTGATCGAAGGCCTGTGCCAGACCCCTGAATGGACTTAGGGGGTGGGGTCAAAGGTAAAATTAAACTTTTTTCAGAACATGGTCATGTTGCATATCAAATTAAAGGGAATCACAGGCGCAGCAACATGCAACATGGTAGAAAATATATGCCTGCAGCCCCCCCCCCCCCTGACCCTTGGGGTCAAAAGGTCAAATTTAACTTTTGCAGAACATGATCATGTTGCATATCAAATTAAAGGGAATCGCGAATGCAGCAACATGGTAGCAAATATTTTGCCTGCAGCCCCCCTCTCCCCTCAGAAGGTCAAAATTCAACTTTTTCAGAACATGGTCATGCTGCACATCAAAGGAATCGCGAATGCAGCAACATGGTATTAACTGCAGACAGAGGTACAATGAATATGAAACATATCAAACGTGATTTTGGATCTAAGACCTGTGCCAGACCCCCTGGGTGGACTTAGGAGATGGGATCAAAATGTCAAAATTTAACTTTTTCAGAAATGGTCATATTGCATATAAAATTAAAGGCAATCACGAATGCAGTAACATGGTAGCAAATATTTTGCCCGCAGCCCCCCTCCCCCCGACCCTAGGGTCAAAAGGTCAAATTTAACTTTTGCAGAACATGATCATGTTGCATATCAAATTAAAGGGAATTGCGAATGCAGCAACATGGTAGCAAATATTTTGCCTGCAGCCCCCCTCTCCCCTCAGAAGTTCAAAATTCAACTTTTTCAGAACATGGTCATGCTGCACATCAAAGGAATCGCGAATGCAGCAACATGGTAGCAACTGCAGAAAGAGGTACAATAAATATGAAACATATCAAACGTGATTTTAGATCTAAGACCCGTGCCAGACCCCCTGGGTGGACTTAGGAGATGGGATCAAAATGTCAAAATTCATTTTTTTAGAACATGATCATGTTACATATCAAATTAAAGGGAATCACGGATGCAGCAACATGGTAGAAAATATTTTGGCCGGGAACCCCCTCCCACCCCCTCTAACCCTGGGGATCAAAAGGTCAAAATTATTTTTTTACAGAATATTATCATATCAAATTAAATAGAATCTCGAATTCAGAAACATGGCAGCAAATATTCTGCCTACATATCTTCTCCCTACCCCACTTGACCTTGGGTGTGGGGTTAAAGGTCAAAATTCAACTTATTGAGAACATGGTTATGTTGCATATGAAATTAAATAGAATCGCGATAGCAGCAACATGCAAATAGTTTGGCCGCAAATCCCCTCTCCCCCCCCCCTCTGACCCTGTGGTGAAAAGTCAACTTGTTCAAAACATGGTCGTGTTGCATATCAAATTAAAGGGAATCACAAATGCAGCAGCGTTGAAGCAAATATTTTCCCCGCAGAACCTGCCCCCATGGTCATGTTGCATATCAAATTAAAGGGAATTGGGCATAGGGCACCATGCAAACACATATTCTCTCCTTACACTCACACTCAACTGTAGGTTGAATTATAACATAAAATAAATTCTGAATGTTATCGTGTTGTATATAAAATTAAGGGGAAAGAAGTATAGACTTACATAGAAGCAAACACTTTGACCTTACACACACCCCTGACCTCTAGGTCAGGTTAAAGTCAGACAGATAAGTTTATTTTGTATTGAACTAACCACTGAAAACTAGTTGATAGGCTTTTAACCTTGATCTGTATGGTACCAAAGATGAACTTAGGGGTTGGAGAAATGGGATTTATGTTTTGTGATTTATTAGTTTCTCTAAAATAACCCTTTGCCAGGAAAATATAGTCAACAAATTTTCCTTGTTTGACTTCTGTTCTGCCAGGCGACACATCCCATTCTCGAAATTCTATATCATAAAGAGATCTAGCTTTGATTTTTATGTAAGAATGTAAATATATAATTGTTTTGATGTATCTGCATGTGCATGCATGCATACAAATGTGTGTGCATGCATGCATGCATGGGAGTATGAACATTTAGGAGCATGCATATGTGTTCTCACATGTACATTGACGTGTGTGCGCATGCATGCGTGTATGTACATTTTTGCAATATCCCTCCACAAGTATTGAAGTTGGCATCGCTGGCTTCCCCCCTTCCAATATTGAAAAGCTTCCTACGTATATGAGCCAAGCAGCAATTCTTGGGTCACCTTTTGAAACACAAAATTATTTAACTTTCTGTCCTTAAAGTAAGAAAGGATGCAAAGATCAGCAACCGATACACTCAAGTACCACATTTGACCCAGGACACCCCATCGGGAAGTGATTAAACACAATAAATCACCACATACAAGAGAGCCAAGAGGTCAGCCCTTTCCAAGCAGGTGACCACAAGACTGCAATAAATAGACGACAAGATAGCATGACAATCACGAAACATAAGTAAAAAAAAATCCACAAAAGAAGCACTGCCATGGAATGGTCAGTAAAAATACATATACTTTAAGTCAAGTCTCCTTTCCCACATACTTGTAGCCCTCGCCAACATCAAGATCAATGCAAACCTAGAAAAGACACAAAGCAATGCATAGCAAACGATAGAACAAACACAGAACCCACGACAGGAGCAACAATCAACAACAGAATCACTGCCTTAGAACGAACAGCAGCATAAGCCACATGTCATCATTGTTTGTTAAATATAGTCTCACTTCGGAAACATTTTCGTTTCAGTAAACCAACACTAGTGAGTTTCTATAGCACAATGGAAAATCCAAGATACAAATGCTACAACTGCCCTCTCTATTCTGAATTTGATACAGTCATAAAACACTCCATTGTCACTCATTCAGGAAACACTTTAAAATATCGAAGACCACTCATACATCTAAGTAGTGTCCACAAGTGTAAACTGACAGGTGGCGGCCATTTGGCGGCCATCTTGGTTATCGGACAAAGCCCATATTCAAACTTAGGCGAGAGATTGATAAAGTAATATATATGTGAAATTTGGCAGCAATCAGGTAATAAATGACTGAGGTAGAGTGTCTATAAGTGCAACTAATAGGTGGCGGCCATTTCGTTGGCCATCTTGGTTAACTTTCGTCGGACAAAACTCGTATTCAAACTTTAACGAGAGTTTTATGGAAGCAATCCATATATGAAATTTGGAAAAACTCTGATAAAAAAAATGAAGTAGTGGACACTAATAGGCGTTGGCCATTTTTGGCCATCTTGCTAATCGTTCAACAGATAAAAAATCGTATTCAAACTTTTATTTTCTTGTCCTTTGGGATCATGGGTTTTATTGTGGAGCTTTGAAAGTATTAGATGGTAACTGATGAGGCCAAGAAAATTTGCACACTCTTGTTTCAGTTCTTTGGTGCATTCTTTGCTTCCAAAGGATAACCTTTTTAAGAACACATTTGACTTCACCACAGCTGGTGATTGGGACTATGTTATGTGGCGGTGGTAGAACGTCTCCCTGCCCTTCACTATAGTGTAGATTTTAAGTTCTTGTCTTTTGGGATCATGGGTTCCATTGTGGAACTTAAAAACTATTAGAGGGTCACTGATGAGACCTAAATGGCCCAAACTAGCTAATCCGGCCAAGATAATTTGCACACTCTAATTTCAGTTCTTTAGTGCATTCTTTGCTTCTGAAAGATAACTTTTTAAGAACATATTTGACTTCACTACAGCTGGTGATTGGGACTTTGTGGCGGTGGTAGAACGTCTCCATGCCCTTCACTATAGTGTAGATTTTATTTTCTTGTCCTTTGGGATCATGTGTTTCATTGTGGAACTTTGAAACTATTAGAGGGTCACTGATGTGGCCCAAATTGCCGAAACTAGCTAGTCTGGCCCAGAAACATTGCACACTCTAGTTTCAGTTCTTTGGTGCATTCTTGGTTCCAAAGGATAACATTTTTAAGAACATATTGAACGAGAGCTTGATGGAAGCAATCCATATATAAAATTTGGAAGAAAACTGATTATAGTGACTAAGTTAGAGAGACCTGTCGTGGCGGCCATTTTTACAGCCTTCTTGCTTATCGTTTGACAGAAAAAAAACTGTATTCAAACTTGAACGAGAGTTTGATGATGATATGAAATTTGAAAAAAATCTGATTAAAAATGACTCGGTTAGAGTGACCACGGCAACGGACAGACAGACGGACGGACGGACGGACAAGCCCAAAACAATAGAGATAATGTTTTGTTCGCTAGTTTGTTGATAGGTTTGTCAGTTGATTTTTTGCGATGGTGGCACGTGCGTATGGTGTGCGCGCGCGTGTGCGTGCGTGAGAGTGTGCTTGCGATTGTGTGTGTGTGTGTGATTGTCAAGATGCTGTAACGAAAATTCACAAACCTATTTTTGTAAACATCCAACCTTCATAAATATTCATGTAACAAAGCGATACATGTATACTTCTACCACGACCTCTAAGTAATGACCCTGGATTCATTCAATGCATTTACCATTACAGTCACGCCTCAAAGCGTTTTGTGGAAGTATAGCACGACGTGAACTTACCTGTATATTATACTACCCATTCAGTGGAGCATAACACCATGCAATTAGAAAATGGTGGATTACAAATGCTATATTTACATTAGCATTTTACCTGTACACAAGGCCGTCATCGCCTGTCCGGCAGGTCCGTCGAGCACCCGACCACTTTTTTGGCCGAGTATGCTCTCCGCCGTGTCCCTTTTGTTTGTTTCGGCTCACTTTACTCTGTGCTCACCATTTATTGATGCAATTATCAATAACGCGCGTGTGAAAACATTGAAAAATTATAATGACACCGGCTTAATTAACTTCATAATCAGATGGTCTTAATGGACGTTATCATACTTATGGACCATGTTGAGAGAAAACCCGACGTCAAAGGCGCAGACCAGCCTGCACATCCGCGCAGTCTGATCAGCGCCTATGTTATTCGCTCCTAGGAAAGTATAATTGTAAACTTGCTACACTCAAAATTCCAGCATTCTAGCTAATCTCTGTAACTGAGTAGGTTGGTTTGAGTCTTGCATGGTCAGAAACCCCAAAGACAGGTCTTTTTGTTGAGGTCCAGATAATTCTATGATCCCTTAAATTGACAATTTGTTTTTTCTTCTTCTAATAAACATGTTGAGCGATAAAATATGCTTAAAACGTGTTGACTTTACATATATGAGCATCATGAGCCTGTGTTGTTACAATGCATTCTGTTACAGATATACAGGTCCCGCCTGTTCCAATTCAGCCCAAGACTTTTCGGTTCCATCAACGTTCATTCGACTTTAAGAAGCCTGATCAGAGAAGCGTTAAGCTGTCGTGGTTCGACAGTGGGCCCTGGCTCCATTACGATGAAGCCAAAGATCTCATTTTATGCCTACCCAAGCCAAAATCTAGATGAAGCCTGCATCCTTAACGGATGTCCTACATGTAATTGAAAAGACTAAGTGTATATCTTTTCGAAAACACAACTCTTTGAAGGACCACCAAGGATCAGTGCTAAAAGTACTTTCCAAAACCTGCGGGGACATAGGTAAAATAATGTCAAGGAAACATGCTGTAGAAAAAAAAGTTAAAAAAAATCGTGACTGTCTGAAAACAATTTTGTCCAGCATTAGGTTTCTAGCATGACAAGAAATATCTTTTCTAGTGAAAGATCGTGACCAAACGGACTGAAATCTGGTCCCAAATGCATAAACCCCCATTAAAAACGCACATAGAAGCGCCTAAAATTAAAAAAAAACTTGGGGGAGACCCCCTAAACCCCCTTGTCGAGAGGGGTAATCCCCCCTCTCGTGTCTTCGGCACTCGATGTAATCTGATTGGTCACTGGGCGCAAAAAGCCTTATTAAAGTGTTTGCCACAGTGGGTCTTATGAAATGTACTTTCCACTGCCATTTCATCTTACCATACAGCTGTTTAAAGCAGGATGAAATTATTGAAATGTAAGCCTACAAACCTACACACAGACAGCAGATGTGGGAGTCTCTAACAGACTGAAAAAAAAGTGATACAGATGGACGTATTGTTAACCCTTTATGAACTAATTGAATTCTGCCTACTGGTTATATACAATAAACCTGGGGTGGTACAATATATATATTGCTGGTCACAGGTTTTTTTTTAAAAAAAAGTTGCATTTCTTTCTCTGAACGACATATTTGTATAAATAAACAGTGAAGACTCAGATGAAATGCCGTATGATGCGGTATTATATTTTGGTCTTCACTGTCTGCCAAAGTACACATTTAGAAGCCAATGGTATACACAGGGTGAAATAAATAGCCTGCTTTCTGCTCTAAATTCGAAGATTTATCACCAACATTTGCTTTCACTTCGTGCAGTTGGTAGTTTTCACTTCGTACATTAAATAAATAGCAGTCGATTCTACCGATACAGTTTCTAATTCACCGCTTTTAGGGGTTCAGTCATATATAGCTGAATATCTCAAAATCGAAAAAACGGATCAGTCTGAGATTTCTGGTATTGTAGGATCATAAGCCTCTCGAACTTCTGGTGAAAATCATTTTTAGCTAAGTTGTTTAAATTCGAAACGGGAAGATAAAAAGCTGTGGATTTTCGCTTTTTTGACAACTATCCCTCAAAAAGAATGCGTTTCTTGCGCTCCCACGATACACTGTCGTTGTTTTTGCACGATATTATGACATGTATGCATATATCAAAGAAATATAATGAGATCCACGGCGGAAGGACAAATCTAACTATAAGAAAACATGCCAAAATACTTGCCACCCCCTCACAAATTACGGCCAAAACCCTCGATTCTACCGATACAGTCGATTTCACTCATTTCAGGCGCACAGTGAATCGATACTGTGGGCTTGGGAAAACAAATAAATGTTCACATTTTCTTGAAGCTTGAGGACATGAGCAATAATTAAATTAAAAAAAGAAGCTGGATGACGATAGCAACTATTTTAGCTTAATATTAAGGACTTTAGCTATTATGTGAAAATTGGTCTTCTGTGTGAGATTATGAAAAAATTGAGCATGGTGACATATCGTTTTTATTTCATAAATTTACAGTACATGCATAAAACGAACTGTATGCAAAGTATTTAAAAGATTTCAATGTGGGAAGTGTTAAGTAGCACATGGCCATAAAAGAAAATTGTACAATTAAATCGCGTCTTCATGAACGATACAGGCGTACTTCGAATCGAACTATAGTCCATACTATAGTAACTAAAGTTTGATTCGAACATCGATAGTCGCTACTATAGTCCTACTACACCGTTACTCAAGTAGATTGTCTGGTTCCCTCCTTTAGCCCTATCTAACAATTTAGGTTCAAGAGTAGCCTCAAAATAATTTGTTTTAGAAAATAGATACTCGCTGTGCTCTAGTCGCGGTCCTACTTATTCGTAATTGTTATAGTGCTACCAAGATCTAATGACCATGTTTACATTTGCTTGTTTGTAAACATTGAAATCAAAACATCAGGCTGGCATATTCAGCAGCCAGGTGTAGTTTTGAAAACACTTAGATATTAGCTTGTATAGCGCAGTAGGAAAAGTGGTTGGCAGCAGAAAATCCATTATTTTCCATTATGCGAAGGTTCGAATCAAACCAATGCCTTCATTTATTTTTCTTCATTTTTATTGTATCATATTTTCACATGTATCCTCTAAGCATGATTGGAAACAGTTTTTACATTTATACAAAGTGCCCGTCAAATGGGACATTATCAAACACGGAACGTATATGCGAGATACGACTGAATGCATCAACTCAATAGGGTATGCATTGTTTGCAGTCATTAAAGCGATATTTATCGACCGAAATGGTTTGGAAATGATAATGAATTATATCTAAAAATAAATAAATTAATAAAAATATAAAATCGAAAATAAACACGAAAAAAAACACAAGGTACTGTGACGGGATTCGAACTCGCTCCCTCCATGACAGCGGACAAGCGAGCCATCCACTATGCTACGAATTGTACTTGTGATTGGTTAGTGCATATGATATTTTAGATGAAATAAAATGCATGTATTATTCTAAAAATAGTGAGCTATGAAGATAACTTATTGTAAACACAGAATGTCATCATAGTCAAAATAGCGCTGCAGGACTATAATTAGAATTGGCTGTGCAGTATATGAACATCAATTTTGTCTGCAATGAAGAATTGAAAGGGAGCATGCAAGGCTATTCGCTTTGTTTACTTGGCAACCAACTAAAGTTCCAACTGCAGCCGTTCGAATGTAAACGTGCGCGCGCACCTATTACGTAATAACTATAGTAGGAACTTTAGTTCGATTCGAAGTGGGCCACACTCTTTTAGCAATTCGTAAATCATTAACAGGAGGCAATCGGAACTGCCTCGGCCAACTTCCGCGTAATTCCGTGGAATCAGACCACGGATGTACATCGAAGATCTACTTTGATAACGCGGGTGATAACGTGACGCTGACGTTATATAACGTGACACTGACATCACAGAAACCATGTAAACACAATGACAAGTGTGATTGCAGCAAAACAAACGGCTTAAATGAAGTTTATATTTTTTTCAATAGAATATCGCTATAGCGATATTTTATCAAAAAAAACATAAACTTCATTTATTCTGCTGATTAAACTTTTCGAATCATAAGAATAATCGATTTTAATAGAGCTGAACCCACATGCTACAGAACTAATTTTTCATACGCCAGTTCCAGCTAACAAAATGGAGCTTTTTGGTACATAGTACTACACGTATGTTCCTTACATACACCTGAGCCATGATTCGATTCTCGAATTGTGGCGGACTTCCCCGAATGTTACAGGAGGTAGACGTGAATTTCGGCTAGTTATGCTTTAAAACCCCATTTTCTCTATTTGGCCGTCATAGAACACATCCTTTACTTATGCGAAAGCAAAGTTTTTTGTTTTATTTGTTTGCAGCAGCAAAAAAGTGAAATTCTCATCTGATCAAACAAACCTGAAACAGGTCTCGCTCATAGTCAGAGAAAAAGAAAGCAGCAAGTTGAGCCACGGTAGGCCTGGCCAAAAACATTCATCAGACACCAACTCACGGATGTAAGTTTCGTGTCAGGGTCATCATCGAGTCTGAGCACTGAAAACCTGTCATATAAGAATCCATGATGAGTGTGAGGGTGGGATAGAAAAATCCGTCACAATGATCAACGTTTGGCATCACGAGGCTTTCTTTCCCATCCTCACACAATAAATGGATTCTTTTTCCTGCACACCGCACTAACGGTCTTATTTTACATTGGAAAATGAGAAAACGGCTTCCTGGATACGCTGAGATGCGACTATAAGAATCCATCGTGAGGGTGGGATAGAAAAATCCGTCCCGAGGATCACCGATTGACACCACGAGGCTTGCCGAGTGATGACAATCGATGCGGCGATGGACGGAATTTTCGATCCCATCCTCACACGAATGATGGATTCTTCTTTCAGTCTTGCTCACCACTTAATGCTTCATTTATATTGGAAAAAACTTGAAAAAGACTTCCAGAAAATCCTGAATACGCTGAGATGTGACATGGTGGCGTCATTTAAACAATACAATGACGTCACGGATCGACATGCGGCCAGCGTGCGGCTGTACGTTTTTTTATTTTCCCCTAGGGCTGGTACGGGTGTGTGAGCTAAATAGATCCATCATTGGTGTTCAGTGGAGACA